>CP045893.1:742086-760144 GCA_013387185.1 Caligus rogercresseyi
AACGTTAATTAGAACCTCATTCGAAAAGGATTACACAACGCTTCAAACAAAGCTTAGTGAATCCCTTTGAGCACATTTGCATGTCTCGTGGCTACTCAAAAGAAGATGTAACTACCGCCCTCATTCTACGGAGCATATTCCCGGCATTTGAGTACTTGCGCTCACGGAACCCATCCTCCTTGCCTAGTCGGCAAACAAGGAAAAATTCCAATGACTGTTCCAACGAGGGTCTCTCCTATATTGCTGGATACTCAGGAGGTTTAAAGAACTCCACCCACATTTGGTGAAACAGAGGAGTAACCTTGAAGGATTTGAAGAAACACAAGTCCTTGGATTGAGTTATTACCGCCCCTTTCCCGATTTTGAAGTTCTGACACCTCTTAGAAAATCATTCCATTTTTTTCATAATAACCATCAAGATGCAATCGATAAAGACCCCATGTTTTTTTAAGAATTTTAAGCCACTATCAATTTATACCAAATTGGTCAAAATAAGTTATTATTGCTTTGTGTAATAAATAAAAGAACACGGATCGACGTCAATTTTCGTAATAAGCTACTTAAATGAAAAATGCTAGTGAAAACTTAAACCATAGGTCAGGTACTAATGAGCGTAATTCTATTCATATTCCTATGTTCCCCTTTTTTATATGTACTATGTATAATCTATTATTGTGATTTATAAGTTTTTTGAAATAAATGAAAATCTTGAATTAAAAATTATTTTTATTGTTTGGAAAAATTGGCTAACTACTTTAAAATAATGAATACTAATGATAAATCATTTACTTAACAAATTTTTCATGCAACATGGGTTCTGTACACAGCATAGAACAATATTGTAATGAAATATTTTCAATTGGAAGATAAAGTTGAGAAATAATTACTAAATCATTGCACTAAAAATAATGTTTTTGTCATTGTAGCATTCGTGACGTCACAAAATTCTTCCTTTTGATCAAGAGCATAAGTCAAAGATTTCCTCTTTGACTCACCTTATTTATATTCTCTTGGTCCAGCCGTCCTTTTATTGTCTCCTTTCAAAAACTTGTAAATCCTCAACTCTGCTGAGCTGAGGGTAAAAACAATAAAGGAGATTTGTTTACGTCACCGATTCTAGAAAAAACATCTCCTTTCTGATAGACTCAAAAGGCTCAAGTCTCTATTTTACCCCCTACTCTTGCTGGCCACATAAAGAGGAGTGAGTCTCTTTTCCCCCTGTGGCCTTGGTGGACAACGGGTAATTCCCTTGGGCACTACTACTTTCAAATTCGTGTTGGATGGGGTCCGATTCGCATGGGAGGTTCTTCGGGTCAGGGACGCCTCCCCCATTCTCGGAGTGGATTTTTTAAAGCATTCAACTTAGTGTGACCTTGCCAACAAATGCCTCTTTCACCGGGTGAGTCATGTGATATCTGGAGAGCGCTCTTCCTCTCTTCTTCTTCCCCTTCCAGGAAAATGGCTTTGGAACCCTCGTGTTTCGTGCAGGAGTTCCCTTCCCTCTTTTCGGATTTGGATACCCGTGCTCCCATGCGTCACTCCGTGGTCATCCCATTTAAACATCCGGAGCCCCTTGCTTTGCCAAGGCGAGGAGACCCACGCGGACCCAAGCTCGTCTTTCTCAAGGCCGAAGTCAGGCAGCTGCTCGAGTCAGGCATCCTACGACCTTCTTCTTCCCCTTACTCCTCCGCTGTACACATCGTGGAAAAGCTTTCGGAAGGATATCGGCTCTGTGGAGACTTCCGCCGTCTAAACCGTATGTCAGAGCTCGACCGGTACCCACTTCCTAATATAAGAGACTTCTCTCAAGACTTGGGGATCCACGATCTTCACGAAGCTAGATCTGCGTAAGGCCTACCATCAAATACCCGTTAAGAAGGAGGATGTCCCAAAAACTGCCATTTTACTCGATGGGTCTCTTCGAGTATTTGCTCATGCCTTTGGGATAAGAACGCTGCACAGTCCTTCCAGAGGTTTATGGACTCTTTATTCCGAGACGTGGGAGTTTTTGTCTATTTGGACGATATGCTCATTGCTTCAAAGTTCTCAGGAGCATCACAAACACTGACCTGTGTACTCTACAAGCTTCAAGGGGCAGGCCTCCGTCTCTCGGAGGATAAGTGTGAGTGGACCAAGTCATCCATGAAGTGCCTTGGTCATCACATTGCGCTGCGGGAATCTCTCCGTTGTCTAACAGGGTTGAAGCTATTCAAAAACTAGCTCCTCCAAAGTGCAAAAAGGAACTTCAAGCATTCCTAGGATGGTGCAGTACTACGCGAGATTTGTCCCTGGTTTGGCCTATTACAGCGGAAAACTACATATCTCTGCTTCGAAAAAATGCTAGGTTGTTTGGACTGAGGAGCATTCAAGTGCTTTTGAGGGAATCAAAGCGGCCCTCGCGAGGAACACTTTGCTTGTATTTCGTCGCTAGGAAACGCCATTAGCTTTATCTACGGATGCCTCGCTCTCTGGCATGGGCGCTTTCCCTAGAGCAGTTCGAAAATGGATCTTGGGCACCTTGGCCTTTTGGTCGAAATCGTTCAATGCAGCCCAAAAGAACTATTCAGCGTTTGATCGTGAGCTTCTGACGGTGAAGGAAGCAATTGCTCACTTTAGATGGTCGCTCGAGGGAGTGGAATTCACGGTTTTTTCGGATCACAAACCTCTAACTACAGCTTTGGAGTCGAGGAACCCTTCATGGACAGCGCGTCAGCACCGTGCATTTTTGTTCATTTCGAGTTTCATTGCAAAATAGTCCATAAATCAGGCGCTCCAACTTCGTGCGGACACTCTGTCGAGGCTCATCACCCCAATTCAGGCGGATCATTCCCTCTTCTTCAGGAAATAATGGCGGCACAAAGTCAAGTTGATCCTCGAAGTTTGGATTTTAGTCCAAACACTTCCTACAAGGCTTTTGGGCCTTCAGTACTTGTGGTTTCGGAGAAGGGAGTGTTTTAGAGCGATTGCCCCCACAGAAGAACTTCGCCGTAAGATTTTTTCTTTGGCGCATAATCTTTCGCACCCCGGCTTCAAGGGACGCTTCGCCAAATTTCGAAGTCATTTGCCTGGCCAAATCCTTAGGGCGGACGTGAAAGCATGACAGAAGGCTGCGTGCCTTGCCAAAGGAAAAGTGACAAATCATCGCGACCAACAGGCCCCCCCCCCGTTTCTGGTTTTCTGTCGTCCATGTGGATTTGGTGGGCCCCTTACCACTTTCCAATGGACTTAGATACCTTTAACTATCTTGGACAGAGCTACCGGTGGATCGAAGCATTCCTCTTCAGGATACACGGGCAGAAAACCATTGTCACTAATTTTTTCTCCGGATGGGTGGCCAGATTTGGGGTTCCGCAAACATTCACTCTGATAGAGGCCCGCAATTCACAGGATCGCTTTGGGACACTTGGGTCAACTTTTGGAATAATTGAGAGATTTCACCGCACCTTGAAAACCTCCCTTGCAGCTCGTATCTCTCAAGAAGGTGAATCATGGGTAGAGATGGAAAGTCGAGGGATATTTTGGGCGTGTGAAAGGAAGGATGTCTGAAGGGTGCAATTGAGTTCAAGCTCCTTGTTATCACTATTCTCTCTCCTCTCTTGAGGAATATTTATTTCATTTATGAAGCAGGCCAAGTCGGCCAGAACAGAAGGTATTATTTTATATTTGAATCTCTGTTTTTGCTTCCGTAAGGGGAAAGAGAATAGTGATAACAAGAAGCTTGAACTCAATTGCACCCTTCAGACATTCTCCCCTTTCACACGCCCAAAATATCCCTAGACTTTCCATCTCTAATCATGGGTGAAGGCGTTGCCTTTTGTTCTTTTGGCCTTCGTTCGTCCAGTCCTCCCTGTATTCCGGGCTCTGAATCTCTCCTCTTCATCTCCTATTGGGAGAAGCTCCAAGACTCCCGCTTACCTTGGTGGACGAAGGAGAGCGTTTGCCGGATAAATTTTTTTTGAGCGTTGCGGGATCTCAAGCACTCTCCTCCGAGGGTTATTCCAGAGACGTCTTCGAGGTTCCTCTCGGCTGTGGATAAATTGAAAAAAGCGGAGTTTGTATTCGTGAAGAATATCCCCATCCGGCCTTCACTATCTCCAACGTACCTTGGACCCTTCAAGTTTTGAAGAAGTTTGACCGTGTTTTCGAATTGGACTTCGACAGCGCACGGATCACGTGTCAATTGATCGGTTGAAGCCGGCTTTCGGCATTAGGGACATTCTTCCCTCATTTGGAGTTTTTAGTGATTTGTTTTTTTTTGTATAATTCTTATTGTTTTTTTCAATATTTACGTGAGAATTTAGGGGTGAATACTGTAGCAGCTTCCATATTACTCTCCCTCGTCAGCTGTACATGACGTAGCAGCGAAATAAATCAGTTCCTGCTCAGACGTCCTATAGAGTGATATCCTACATATATATATATATATATGCTAGGGATATATATATATATATATATATATAATATATATATATCTATATATGCTAGGGAATTGTGAATGATACGATTGATGGACAAAGGTGCGATATGGGGTTGATGAGTCGGACAAAGACTCCCATTTAATCAAACCCAGAAACTTATTTACACTCTTAGTTGAAAAAATACGGTTGATTTTCGTCAGTCTGAAATTATGTATGCTCTTTACATATATAACCATACGTGATCGCTAAGGATTTAAAAAAAAAAAATTGTGTCCTTTTTAAAACCGGCATGTGCCCTCTGGTCTCCAAACACATGGAATCTTCGTTGTGACCATGGAATAGCATGCAGAGGCAGATATTAAGATTGCTCTTATGAAGTGATGATCCAGGGGATGCGAAGTAGCCAGTATGTTCAGCTAAAAGGCTTCGGATGCTTCACAAAGCATACTCAATGACTTTGGATTATTTGAGCGTTGTTACTAAGTATTCCCGAATAAAAGAATGAGAGTAATTAATTTTTTCCGTTATAGCTTTATGATGGATTTTATAAATTGTCTTAAATTGTTGAGGGCAGGACAGGAGGCATGAGTTACGGAATTAAAAAGCTTACCACAATCCTTGCAAGGCGAATTAAAGGTTTAACATCACGAAGAAATTAAACCATAAAACATTTTCCATGCTCTACTTTTGTGATATAAGATAGCATTTTTATTTTTTTGAGCTCGGATGTTGCGAATCTTTAAAAAAATTATAATTCTGTCGCATCAAATAGGCAAAAAATATGCCCTTTAGTTATTAGTTACCTATGTTTATTAAAAAAAATAAAGAAGAAAATACCTAATTTTAACTGGAAATTGAAAAGATGATGTAATTCTGACGAAAATACATATTTTTGACAAAAAAAAATCAAAGGAGTGGACATTCTAATTGGCATTAAATAAATAAATAAAATACGGGCACATTCGTCTTTTTTATCATAATACTTTTGCATTAGGATTATGCTTAGAAATATGTTATCAAACAAATATTTCACAAAGGACAAAACGTGTTTGCCTTCAACTTAATAAAATTGTGTCTGTTTTGCCTTTGTAGTTCTATGAGTTGCATTTGCGAATGTATGAATAAACATTAATAGATATATAATATAGTGTAAACAAACCTAGGATCAATTTTAATGCTTATTTATATCCAGTCGGACACAATTCTGTAGATCCATATATATATATTTATATATATATGGGTCTGTTTTAGTCTATTTTTCCATTCACTGCTCTTTTGACACGCCAGTGAACCCACCCTTTCTCCCACTTGATATACATATCCTCATGTTCTATTTATTTAATCCTACAACAATTCTTTTTCTTAACATCTTATAAAATGACACATGATCAAAAACAGAGCCTCCTGATATAAATAATGTAAGTAAAAAGTCTTCTAGCTGCAAGAACTTCTTGTAATACGTATGAGAACACGGTTTCTTCACGCACAACAGTTCTAATAGAAGCAATATGGACGCGGTTATCCATAATGCTTCTAAACTAAACATTGATTTTGACAACTATAACACTTCAACGAAAGAAGTGAATTTCTTAAAGTGAAGTTAATGGCCCAAAACCAGAGCTGCAGGGTCGTTGAGTCTGTCAATATTCTTGGCATTGGCATGGATGACAATGTCTCAAAATTTAACTAGACACAAATAAACAAAAAATATACGGGCAAATTAGACTATGGCGAAAACTTATCTCATCAAAAAGAGTCGACCTGTAAAATTCATGTGTGGTTCCATTCGTTTTCTATAGGCCAAATATATCCCATCCCTTGCTGAATTAGAACTTAAAGAGTGCTGACTGGAGACTCTTTTTATAAAACAATTAGCCCCTCATTGAAGCGTCCCAAACCCGTGTCGGAGGTGGGCTTTGTCTTCTTATTATACCAACATATTATCTAAGAGTCATGCAGAAAACCCCTATGATCAATATTAACCTTCTCTCCCAGCATTTAGAGTTGAACCCGCTACACACGGACCTAATGCACTCCCTTAGTGCTAAATGGGACCTTTTTCTAAAATACTAGAATATCTCATTGTCATTTTGACAAAACATTGTGATTTCATTTTTTAAATACATTATTTATTCAAATAAATGAAACTTGAAGTACCTATGCATATAGGTTTTATTTATTAGATAGACTTGATTTTTAAGTTGTACATTTAAATATTTATCTGTGCATTTTGTAATATATATATTTTTTTGAAATAGTTTTTCCTCCAGGCAATTTTTTTTCTTCGAAAAAAAGGTCTGAATGCAAATCAATAAAAGCCGCAAGGTATGAGTTACTTCCGCAGGAAAACTATTACTATACATTTGTATAATTCAATTAAGCAGGGAGGGTATGATTTGCTCAACGTCCTCAAATGAAAGTATAGAGAAAAAATGTTTTGTAAATATTTGGTAAATAAACATTTTTTTCTGTTTTTTCTATCCATTCATTTATTTAATAAATAATGAATCATATTTGACATAAAAACATATACATCAAAGTATCTATTAATAAATACAAATACACATAACTACTTCATTGATCAATCACATGAATAAGTTTATCCTATTAAAAAAACTATTAAAAGAAAATAAATGCACGTATTAAAAAACTTTTGAAACAACGCTACCTTCTGATATTTAATTATCTCAGAGGAGATAAGAGTTTGTTTGAAATCGTTGGCGTTGGAGACATAGTATTTGCATGAGAAGGGGATTCCACTTTTGCTACCTATCTAGGCTTAAAGGATCCTCAAATGCTCAAATACAAAAGTCTTCCCATGCGATTGTGAGGTTTAAAATAAGCCAATCAGAAGGCGTCAATGATACAAACTGAATTCTTTCATCAGGCAACGCCAAAGGAACCCTTTTTTCGGCTTATTTGAATGGGAGACATCCAAGCATGGGGGGTATGGCAATAATATTGAACGCAGACTTTACTTGCGGTCTGAGTATCTATTTATAATAAAAATGTAATCTACAGGATTTGATAGCCTTAGTAAATAAATCCTTTTGAACGACAGTTTATTTACTTAGTATTTATATAATAAATATCTTGCTTGCTCTTGCTTTCCCGCTATATACTAATGAAGAGGAATAAACACGTATTAAACAGACTTTGATTTCAAAAGCTACATTAGTTTTAAGGAAGGCCGTTTACAGCTTTAAAAAAGCGAGAGAGAAGTCACAAAGTCTGCCATAAAGGTGATTGCTATGTTTTCTCCTGAGTGTTCAAACAAATGTATAATAGGTGTTGTATAAGATTTCAAAAAATCTTTTTAAGAATCATGAGGCCTTCATATAGTTTTAAACATTTGGTTTTATCCTAATGATTTAGTAGGCTTGCCCATAAACCATAACCATGACCATAAACTAATACTTTAAAATAGTTCTTGTTGGCTCAACGATAGAAAACTAATAAGATGTATACCTTATAATATTTACAAAGAGATAATTTTGTTTTTTTTGGAAAACTTGTATGTTTTTTTTAGTGTATGAATATTATTTTTTTGACTTTATTGATATTTTGTGTAATTGCATATGAGAACATAAATAAATAAACATTATAGTTTACTGTATGAATATCTTTTAAATACAGATAGAAGTATCAAAATACTTCGGCATTTTCCATGATATACATAATCAATTAAATGTAACAGTTTTGATGTAGCCACTCCCAATTCACATGAATATGCTGATTATGTATTCCAAGCAAGGAATACTAGAAACTAACTGGAAAGGAAAAGGATAATTGTAGCTTCCAAGTTAAGGCCATGATACGTTGATTAACATAGCAATAAATTAAAAGTTTTTTATGTATTTTTAGCTCAATGAGTCATTTTCACTTCAATAATTCATAATTCAACGATCAAACAAGTCGCTATTATATTTAACAAAATGAATAACGATTGTGATATATAATTTAATACTTTTTATTTATCAACAATTGTTTCCACAATTGTAAATAAAAATATTATTTAAAAACGATACATAGTTTAACAGTTACAAAGAAGTAATTCAAGATTATATGTTTTCATTGTGAAATAGACTGTAATTAAGATTTTTTTCTTTTCAAATTAAATTTCATATCAGACGATCTTTGTTTCTCTGAAACTACACTGCCTCATTAAACTTCTAGTTTTGGAGGTGCCATGAGTTTCAAATCGGAGGATCTTGAGGAGGTTACAGCGGGGCTGGCGTTGCGTTTTAGGGCAGCTCCGGTTCGGGTGGAGGTTGAGCCAGACTTTTTTCATACACGGAAAGATAACATTCCGCCGCAGCGACCCCGATAGTATTTGCCTTTTCCGCCCCTAGGTATTACAATATGAATAATTAATAAGACATATAGGTGATATTAAATTTAACGTCATAGCGTAACTCTATCCTGTTTTATCACTACCTTAACATCATTAAATTAAAAACAGATGACGCAATATGCATTCCATTAAAAAACAAAGTCAATAACAGAATAAAAGCTACGTATAGATACGATGCCATTAAAATTGGACAGTGATACACTCAACAAATTTAATGCTTAGTTAATACTTATTTACTTATTTATTTGCTTGATATTGTGATAAAATAAAATTTAAATCATAAAATAAAATAGTTATAGTTAATATTATATTATATATACATAAATATACCTATATATATATATATATATTTTAAAAATCTTTTATATCATTCATATTTTAAATTGCTTTAAGATTTAAAAAATGGTACTAATATTTTTTTTGAATAGTTAGAAACTCTTATTTAAAAAATAGCTAGAAGTCTTACTTTGACTGGGGCATAATACACCAATAGACTCGATGCTCGAGCTAAAATACGAAAAATCCCCAGAGTCTTCTTCACTATTTAGAAATGCAACGTATTCCTTATCCTCCATCGTCCTCCATCGGGGTACATTCCAAACGCAAGAAACGATTACGAACTAGAAGCTCCGAGTGATCTTTGACAAGGCTCTTCTGTTGGTTTTTTTGAATTTCGGAAAGCATTCGATTGCAATGTAAAAAGGGGTGGGGGACTTATGAGTTTGTAGAATGCTTTTTTTGCAGTCTTCCTTATCTTTTTTACTTGTAGGAACGTGCTTGGATTATTTCCTGTTGCATCTCTGATAACTTGTCGCACAGATATTAATTGCTGGGATACTAAGAATTCGTCCCTTGTATTTAACCTGCTGTTGAAGTTACAGGGTTCGTGATCTCCTAAAAGGATGAGGGCGGTATCTACTGTTTTCTTCCAAGAAGAGGCCATGGCTCCCAGTAATGTCCAGAACGACTGAGAGTCTTTAAAAACTCTTGAGGGCCCATGAAAATTTTGTTCTCAAACTTAAAGCCGGAACGTATATGAAATTTTTCTTTAAGGATAAGTAATGTTTGTTTGATCAATATTTCAATTCAATTGATCATTTTCAATAGTTATGCATCATGCATTGCATACATGTAAATTTTCTCCCTTCAGCTTATGCAACTGATATTATGATTTATATATGCATGATAAATCTACTAGGTTTCCAATATTGTTTTCGATATAATTTGTTCCCTTGCCGTTAAATCATCTGAAGCTCAAGTTATTAACATCCAAGTGACCAATCCCAGAGCCTAAAATGACGTCATATGACTTTAGTCCGAGTGTCAAGGGCGCATATTATTTATATTGAAATATATGACATATTTGAAGAATCCTAGTACATCGATTTGTAGCTTTATTTTTCAACATTATAATAACCCTAAGAAAAAAGAAAATGAACGTATTATTTATGTTAAAATAATAATATGTATTTTATTTGTCGATGAAAAGTCTTGAACTACCCTTTAGACTTTCATATAACCCTTAGTGAAACATTACGAATAAATAACACATCAAAATACAATTCAACCAATATCCCTAACATATGACGGGAATCATAAAATATAGGGCACTAATATTTAACACATCGGGCTTATTTTTGTTCCCCGATTTACTTGCGTATTTAACCTGACAATTCAATAGCCACTCAATAGGCAAAACAGTATCAGAATCAGTTTTCTTTGAAATAGTCGTACTTTCTGGATCAGCTATTTTAATTTTGGAAATAATTTTGTGAAGGGAATCTCGTGATTAATAATAATCAGCAATTAATGTTGATTATATTCTTGCAAAACTAAAACGTAAAGATCCCCGGAGTTAGGCCGGATTCATGGAAATATGTAATCGACTTGGTTTCGTACATGGTACCTTCTTCGAGCCGCCACCTCACCTTGCTGAAGAAGATAGTCCTTCAATATCACCATTTTATAACCCCTTATGATTGTTTTTGTTTTTATATTGCGTATTATTTTTGTTTAATTGAGTTTGGGTCTTTTTAGGTAGATTAATTGTAAACTATTATGTTTATTCATATATTTTTTACGCAATTCTACCTTCTATTTTGTAATTGTATTTTATGTATATTTCTTTGTAATACAATTTTAAGTAAAGACCTTAAAAATGTTTTTATTGACTCCATATCAAGATAATATAAAAACAATCAGAAGCCTATAATCAGAATATACCCTGGTACGGTAATATATCATCATTTGATCAATAAAATTTCATTATATGATTGCCCATTACTTTGTACTGTTATTACAGCCTTTCTCGGACCAGTAGGGATTTATATATACAGTGCAGAGAGAGCAGAGGAATAGCGACGTTAACAGGTATGACCAAATTTTGGTTCTTCAGATCTTTCATGGAAGGGATTGTTCTTCTAATTTGGAACTGGTATGCACAGTTTTATTTTTTATTTAAAAAAAAACTTTTATAGCAGTTTTATTATGAAAGATTACGTCTCATCAACGTGGACACACTAAAATTATGAGCATTTATAAGTAACATCAAAGGAGTCTATGTGAGTGTCTTAGATTCATTATTTCTGCATGAGGTATTGAATGAGTTGTTTCTTCAAAGCCACTTGAGGATTGACAGAAATACATTTGTGGACCATTAATGCTTTATTTATTATCACGAGGCAGGGGGAAGACGCTCCTCTATATAATATATGGACTCTACATATCTACATATGAGATAAGCTCGGATTTATGCAATATATGTATGTCTGCTTTGACATCATTCTCATCATTATTCGTTGACACACTCAGAGTCAGTTTCCAACATTCCTATTCTCCCAGAATGCTGGGCAAACTCTCAGCAATCGTAACATCTTTGTTGATGTCCTATTGATCCTCTTCGGCATCAGCTCATGGATCTCCATCAATGGCCTCTGGGTTGAGCTGCCCCTCATAGTCAGCGTCCTCCCCGAGTCCTGGAACCTTCCTTCCTACCTCGTATTCCTTATACAGATTGCAAATGTGGGGCCCATCGTATATTCCCTTCTCCGATGGAAGGTGGGAATAAGCAATTCCCTCTGCATCTACGGAGTTCTATCCCTGGGGGTAATTGCTTCCGTAACTCTCATCTTTACCTGGAGCAGGACCTTGGACATTGGAGGAGAGCCTCATAGTCTGGGGCTTTTCTTACCCATTCTCCTTCTCTCCATGGTGGATTGTACGTCCTCCGTACTATACTTTCCCTACGTGGGCACCTTTAAGGCCTTTTACCTCAACTCCTATCTAATAGGTGAAGGTCTCTCAGGATTCCTTCCCTCCATATTAGCCCTGTTTCAGGGTGTAGGGAAGACCACTTGTGAAAACCACTGGAATGAAACCACTTTCGAAATGGAGTCCGTCCCTATCGCAGTCCCGCCCAATTTCTCTGTGGATATATCTTTGTGTTTTTGACTGGGATGATGGTTCTGAGTCTGGGGGCGTTCCTTTTCCTGGATCTTCTCCCAGGTTTACATCCGATAAACATGATGAGACCACTGAAACACTTTCTATTGTGCAGAGTTCTACAGAGAGTTCTCTTCCTCCGGACAACAATCCCGAGTCCACCCAGGCAGAGCCTCATAGCAAAAGAGAAATATGGTTCCTCTTGGGGGCACAAGGATTCGTGAACTTCTTCAGCAATGGCGTACTCCCCTCAATTCAAACCTACTCCTGTCTACCCTATGGGAATGATATATTTCACTTCGTCGTAACGGCTGGCCCATCATTGGTCCCACAGTGGCTTTTATTGGGCACTTTATTTCCTTTAAGCACTCGGGGGTCGTTGCAGGATTCATATCCTTTGGAACAGTCATCATGGGCTTCCTCATTGCCACTGCAGCAATGAGTCCCACCACAATGTTTGAGCCCTCCGTGGCAGGTCCAATTATTGTATGCCTCTGGATATTAAACGGAATTTCCTTCAGCTATGCCAAAAATGAATTGTTGGAATTTGTAGGGAAATGAAGAACTCGGATTACTTATTCTGGTACGGTGTGCTCACACAGGTCGGATCTGCTATGGGTGCCCTTGTCAGTTTCGTATTAGTCAGCGTGATTAAAGTATTGACGCCTGCTGAGCAAGAGCCTTTATGTTAGGACAATTCCTTTAATTTAAAAAAACATAACTATAACTTTACCTACTTCATATTGACCTTACATAGTCAAAATCCCCTTCATAAGTAAGATACTGTTTTTTACTGTAGACTTCCCAATTAAAGGATTTTACAAGGATACTCTTTTAAGCAACCCCTTGCTCCATGACCTATCAATCATTTCAGATGCATACGGATTGGATGAATTCCAGCAGCAAATGGCTATTTTTCTTCATATTTATTACTCATATTTATTAATCTTATGTTATAATTGACAGAATAATATAATAATTCAAAAAAGTTTCCTAGAAGTTTCATTACATCCTTTAATACAATAGAGGCCCATTAGTTGAAGAACAATATTATTTGAAAAAAAAATCCTTTTGAGTTCAAGTTCACATGAAGATATATCTGTTCAACAATTATAAAGACTTGGTATCCACAGAAAGCCTAAGCTTAGTGCTGAATATATATTTCTTGCCATATAAGTATTGGGTGAGTCTGAGAACTTTACTGAGAAAAACCTGCTCATCAACACTGAAAAAAGGACAGAGCAACCCATACTTCGATCAGATAAAGTATTTTTCATAAAACGATTACATTATTTTTATTGCATACTATTTTGTAATGTGAATTTTAATGTAATGCATTAAAGAAAAAAATTGATGAAAATCAATAATTGGGCACTATAAAAGTAATTAACACTTTTAAAGTTAACTCAATAATAATAATAAAAGTATTTTTCAGAAGTACGTATTTATCGTTGCATGAGACAAACTTTAATTATATATGGTCGTTTGAAATCAAGGGTTCAAATGGGTTTATTATTTATTTCAAAAGCGTATGAATAAATTAAGTAATTATAAACAAAAAGGATTTTAATTGTGTTTTTAAGCAAAATTATCCTTTTATTTTTTATGTGTTTTTATATACGTAAAATATATCTATTTATATATATATTATATATATATATATATATATATATATATATTATATATATATATATATATATATATATATAAAGGGTGGTAAGATCAAATCCGGCGTTTTTCTTCTCTCAACTTAAAATACAAATAAAACCGTTAATTTCTGTTCAATTTTATTTATTAGACATTAAATGCTTGTGTAAACCTTTAGTTTGTAGCTGTGACAACGCCTGTATGTATATCTATTATCTATCTATCTATCTATATATATATATATATATATATATATATATATATATATATATATATATATATATATATATATATATATATATATATATATATATATATATATATATATATATATATATATATATATATATATATATATATATATATATACAAACATAGGTACTTATGTGTTGACTCGGAATCCACTTCTCATTCGAATCCCTGCTGCCATAAATATAAATTCCATCTTAGCATTGTTTGTTTGGCAAAACTTCAAGGGGGTATGACCATCTTTTCTTGGACCTTGCGTCATCCTTATTTCATCTATTTATCCAATGAAAATGGTTACTACTTACAAATGTACTATGTTACAATCTCTTTGAATTGAAAGGTATTAAAGGCTTAAGGTCCAGAGGGTTTCCATATGTTTATCAAATTTCATAAGTATACTTAGCTATTTCCAAACACATGTAACATACATTTACATACATATATGAATGTGTTTCATAACTTCAACTCCTTCTTCCTTTGAAAATGCATTAGACAGATTCAATTTCACAGGAATGCAAGTAGAGTTCAAGAACCTAACAAAGTGTTATTCATTTAAAGAAAAGATACAGCATATATGGGATATTTTGCGATTGAAAACATATATTTTATTCGACATTTACCTCATTTTTTTCCATACTTTTCATTATATTTATGATCATATGTGAAAAAATGCTCTTAACCTCTCATTTATTTTGTTGAATTATTAATTGATCACTTGAGTCGAAGGAATCAGACAACTGATTACAATGTTTTTTCGCCACAGTATATATAGGCAAAGGACTTCAAATAAGTACTTTTATGGTCTCGAGAAATATCCAAAAGTTTTGTTTCACTATGCGAATGATAGAAGTGCAATACATATATGTCAGTGACAGTTCTCCAGCTTGTAAATTGAAACTTACAACAGCTAGGTACGTCAAGAGTTTTTAATCCTGCGATTTATCTCAATGGCATGATCCACAGCCTTCATGAGACCTCATCCTGTTTTCTGTGATGGCACCAGATCCATGATCTGTTTGTCTTATTCCACCTTTTAAAAACTTATCATTTAAGCATTTACGACATTGCTTGAGTTTATAAAAAACACGCTGTGATGAGATTTAATAAGCTCTTCAGTGAGAATGCTTATCGCAGAAGAACGGCAAGGTCCTATCCTATCTAATACATTTATGGAGAGATTTTGCAAATAGCTCAAACTGGCAGCCGAAATCAGCTAAAAAAACACAAGTTTCACAACTTAAACTATTCTTGTTTACAGTTGCATCTTGCTTTGAATAGGATAGTTATTCGTTCCCTAGAATCGTATAGGATAATTTCATTTGGAGAGAAATTAAATTTGTTCGACTGTTATAACCTATTTTTTTATTGTATATATTACAAAAGTTATGGATAAATAATGGAGAGCTAAGTTTTTATGGACATGTATTTGTCTACCTCTAAAGGCAAAAACGGCATCCCTTGAAGTTCTGCACTTGTCAGTGCTAAAGCTCATATCGATGAATGTCTAACTTCCGTTGTACTCATCAGTATTGAGTCGTTAAGGAAGATATTTATCCTTAGGCATTAAGATTAGCAGAAGATATCGTTAATTTTTCCCCTCAATGATCCTGCCATTTCTACTCTCTTTTGAGAATCATTATCAAAGATACAAGAACACATCAAAGGAAATCTACAAAATCAATAAAGATCGTATTTTTTTTTTGTTTCTGTTTTATTTGTTCCTCATTTTCACTTGTATATAAATAGATTATGATGTTTAATGAGTTGTTGGGTCTTCACCTACATGATTGATTTCATAGTAAAGTTAAAATTTATGGGTTTTTTAATCACAGCCCCTGTAGGCATTATAATTGTATGTATATGATTTCATTTAAATAAAGGACCTATAAAAATAATAAATAGTCTGATGTGCATTAGACTGCATATAGCATTTCCTTATAAAGAGCATGTGCCATTTTTATTATGTAGAAATCTCTTGACACCATTTGGCCATATAGCTTAATTATGTCTAATAAAAAAGAAAACCACAGAGTGTAAATAAAAATGGTTAAGAAGCATATAATATACAGATATTTTTTATTACTATGAAGAAGCTGTAGGTAGAATAAAAACTATATTCTTTATAGATTTCATTATGATTTTATTTGTGAATTTCTAAGAATTTCATCAATTTTAACAATTAACGTCTCTACGGATCCAGAAACCTCTTCAGGAACCCCTTTTTGCCGATAAATGTTTCAGCTACAGGTTGGCACTTCCTCCCTATTGTCAAAAAATCACAGGAGGATCCGAAAAGAAGATTCTGTAAAAATATAATCAAGACATCGGGTCACTTTTTTTTTCAGATTATGTGAAAGTGAATGCTCTGGCAGAGCTGACACAGAGCCGAATCAACAAAGCGTTCGATGTCAAGCTCTCTACAGCTGATTGTCTCATCTTCTTCACTCTCCCAAACGTCCCAACCACTGAAAAATTGAGAAAATAATATGCTGCATCCAGCGGATAATAAGACTCTCATGTGGAGTTTAATTTTTTAGACGGGAAGCTTTCCCTTCAGGAGGAACTAAATACGACGGAGGCCCGAAGTAGAAGTGAGTACCTAAATTAACCCAAGACAAGTTGTACTTACAAAATATTATTAAAAATAGTAATATCTCGATTAAGCTCGTGTTGTTTCTTTGTTTTGTTTAATTAGTATCTTTTTTAGTTTAGATGAACTTTTACTTTAACTTTTGAAGAAAATAATAATATTTATTTACTGGAGAATGAGTCCAGTGACCACTTTTTATATGACTACACAATTCTTGGTCCTTTATATAAATCCGTTTCCGATCTTTTAATCGACAATTTAAGTTTTTATCAACCTAAGAGAAGTGACTTTATAGCCTTTTATGTTGGACTCGATGAACGTTTTATAATTCTATAATTACAGCATGTATTATATGCAAGGAGAAGTGCATCATGCACCGAGTTTTCGGGGATTTTATCAATGGTTAAACCCATATTAAAGTTTTAAAGGAGTCATGTCGTAAGAATGATGTTTATACCCAAATGTTCTTTCAAGTTTTTTTTTATTTGTCTATTGTTTTTTGTTTTGTTTGAAATATAAAATGATGCCTGTGGCCAAGAAAATAATAATAATATATTTACTAAATATTTTAGTATTTCCTCTCATTTTCATTTTTGTTTGTTTTTTATCAATTAATGTTTCAAATAAAAATAATATACACAATTATATTCAACTGTACTTCAAAAATTTCTAGAAAAAAATAAGTCCTAAAAGGTCAAAATATTTGATCATACAATTTTATTAAAATATAAACTAACACAGACGTTTTCAGAGCAACGTGCGAAATGATCAAACTTGAAACATCTATCAATACACGATTTCAGTTTATTATTGTTCATTTCCTTCCTACATTCTGTCTGAAATCCTTGCTGTCCAAATTAGATTCATTGCAAGGAACTTTTTTTAATTCAATTTGATAAATGTTTCTTAACATTTAAGTCCCAAGTAAAGACATTATTTATTTTTCGCATTCAAAAAACAAATTTGTGACGATCATAAGAACTCATAAGACCGAATAGTCAGGTAAGATATTCATAAAAAGATAGGTAGAGTCTACATATCTTTAGCAAGCGGCTTCTATTGTGGCAGGTTAGCTATAAAATCAATAAATAAATGTTGTATTAATATCTTTATTGTTATTTTAACGCACATCATTATCTAGTTTATGTTATCTGATATGAATATATAGTGCACGTAGTAATGTCTCTATTATAGCCAATAAACGCTTCTGAAAAACTATTAATTCTATACGGCTTTATATAAAGGAGAACCAAATTAATATGTACAAAGTAGAGTTTGTACAATATATCGCGCGATAGAACATAAAAAATGGTATTGGCAACAACGTTGCTTATAAATAATTACCTCCGCCGAAGGAGG
>CP045893.1:760244-772447 GCA_013387185.1 Caligus rogercresseyi
GGCTTATATTTAAACTCACTATTTCTTGTATCATTCCTCGAGCTATGAAGGATATTCTCCAATTATAAATAGGCTTGGTAAGTAAATCAACCAAATCTAAATATGCTTCAATAATCATGATTTGACTACATAATCTGGACCCTCGTAACTGGAATACTAAATAGTTGGGCATCGTGTAAAATCATCAGCCACAAGCAAAATTCACATTCCCATATTCATCGTTTCATATTAACCTTGAGGTATGAAGAAAAGTGAGAAATAAACTATAATAATAAATTATAACAGGTACTTCAAGCGTCTGCAATATGAACTGTTTTAGCAATCAGGAGTACGATGAGTGATTTATGTTTCTTTGTAAATACCTTAGAACTTTGAAATGCTTAAGTAATAAAATTGTGCCGATTTATGAAGAAACAATTACTGTATTCCTACAACTTCATGCATGCAAATAAGGAACATGATGTAGATATGAATTGGTATTTATA
The DNA here is from genome assembly GCA_013387185.1 of Caligus rogercresseyi. Classification (NCBI taxonomy): domain Eukaryota; kingdom Metazoa; phylum Arthropoda; class Copepoda; order Siphonostomatoida; family Caligidae; genus Caligus; species Caligus rogercresseyi. Next base: position 760,730 of record CP045893.1, read on the forward strand.
ATTTTTTAAATAAACTAACAAATTTGCAAAGGCTCCTTTTAAATTAATTGTCCGTGTACATTCAATCAACCCAAAGATGTAATTAATCCAGGCCGGTTTTTGCTATGGGCAATGTGGGCGACTGCCCAGGGCACACAAAAATCCACACACTGCGGATCACATCCCAATCTCTATTTCTGCCGGACGCCGCACTGGAGCTCAGCGCAGCTCGAGCGGTAGCTGGATGCGGATGCGGCTTCAAAATAAAAGTCCAGTGACTTTTCAAAGTAAAAAAACTCCGCTCAGTAGCAGGTCGGATAAGGTGGGCGCTGAGCACGCAGGGGCACATAAGCAGTACGTAGTTCAGTGGAACTGCTGCTTCCAAAATAAATTGTATTGTGTTTACATTATATAGTATTTTCTATTTTATTTATTATTATTATATAACATTATTTCTTGTTAACATGTTGTAATTAGTGTTATTTGTAACACTGATGGAGGGGGCGCCAATGGAGTGTTCGCCCAGAGCGTAAAAGTAGCCAGGACCACCTCTTAATGAATCACATGAATAATCAGTGTTATAATCAGATAAAATTGGTTACGGAATCAAATTTAACGAATATTTAATAGAACAGATATATTGAATGGAAAAAAAATTATTTTGGACCTAACATCAAATTATTTTATTCTTTTCAATTAAAAATACTTAGTTTAAAATACAGTTGTCTGAATTTGATTAACAATAACCACTGCTCATAAAATAGTTATTTAATAATGGAATTGTTATAGGAACTATATTTTAATTATAATATGTCATAATAATAACTAATAAGCCAACTACTTAGCGAGTAGATCAAGACCAAGAATATTTATCTTACATAATTCCAACCGATGTACACGGCCAAATGTGTCACCTGTTTTACATTTAGGTAGGATTCTACCTAATGACAATCGTCAAAAACAAAGCAGATGCAAAATTATAATTAATTCATTGCAAAAATGACGTTGGATAAAGATATTTATTTTAATTGTATATTGGTAAGTATTGATATATACATATATATATATATATTCATTTATGTTTGTGTAATAAAAATAACCAATAATCTTAGGAAAGGTTATTGGATATTGATCAATGAGTACTTGTAACTACGTAGTTTGGAGTCTGTTTTCTTTAGCATGTCAGGAACGAATAGCTGCCATGTAGACTTGAAAATGTATGTAGTGATAATAAAGATATAGATTCATTGGATCATTGGATTCGTCAGAGAAATACGTCATTGTGTCAAGAACATATGTATCTGTGTATTCAAAATAAACAAAGTAATTTGTTCTAGGTCATCGTAGGCTGATTATAAAGATAGATTGTATCTCTATGATCAGCTTACGATGACGTAGTATAAATTACTTTGTTTATAGTGGACAGGTTCACTGTTAATGAAATTGTGTGCCGTGTTAAAGATTTTTCTTCCAAATATATCAGACGTGCACGAAGAGATTATCAAACAGCCCCCTAAGAGCGAAAAGGATCGGCTTTGTGTGTCATTGGCTGATCTTACGTTAACATAGCTTGTTTTTAAAGTAAATGTCCCACAACTCTGGCGGATAACATGGAATAAGTAAATGCTATTAAACTCATCCGAAGAACTCCTCAGGGACCACCGTTGAAACCTCGTAGATGTTGTTATCATTGAAAGTAAGGCGACAAAATGTGAAACTCCAAATATCTGTCCAAAGCTTACCTCCTCAAAAAACAATTAGTCATCGGGCCTCATACCAACTTTAAATATCCTTGCTATGAACACCGGCTCTGGATTTATCAGTGACCTCCTATTTATCTATAGCCATGGTACAAAATTCCTAGTTGACACGGGATCTCAGTGATCAATCGTTTCACAGAAGCTTAGTTTGGATCATCGAGTTCTTCCTTCAAATAAACTATTTGCGGCCAACCGGACTTTTGTAAGAAGTTACGGCCTGAGAAAATTAGTAGTTAAGTTCGACCCAATTGGTAGAGTAGAGTGGGAATTCGTTGTTGCAGATATTAAATATGACATCATTGGATCTGATTTTCAAAGCCACTTCATAATATCAGTCAATATGAGACTGAAGGCCTTACGACTGATCGAGCCAGTGCGTTCAGTAATGGAACCGATCTATAAAATTTGAAATGGAGTTTTGACAAAAGACTCGCCATGGATAAATTAAAGAGAGTTTGACTAGTGAGAGCCTTTGTTCCTCCCAAACCAATGCAGAGATCAAAACCCAATGGGTCTTCTCCTATTCACCTTGTCCAAATACAGAATGGTTCCTGGCGGAGGGTTGGTGGTGATTACAGGCAACTCAATACAGTCCCTCTCCCTGACACAATTCCTCATATTCATGATGTCATACGAAATGATGAAGGCAGTCAGTTATTTTCCAAATTGCATCGTGCTCTTATGTCTAATTGTAGACAAAGGCTTATGAACTCTCTCTTTGGATAATAAACATCAAGCAGATCATGCAAATCTTTAGAATCAATGACCGGGCATATAATAAGTAGAAGAGCATATTTTGCAAATCGGAGATTGAGTTTCTTGGACATCAGTGAAAGTGGCATCCACCCAATTCAAGAGAAACTATAGCAACTCCTCCAACTTGATCCACCCTGGAAGGTTGGAGAATTACAAAATTGTTTGGCCTACTCAATCACTAACACAGGTTTATTTTTGGAATGGTTAAGTTTACATATTACTCTCAAGTTTAAAAAGTGCTCTCATTCAATGGACAGATTAGGGTAACAATGCATTCTTCAAAATAAGAGGCACCCCCATGTCATCTGTGACAACATGGAAGCATTACACTCAGGAGGCCGAACTTTCCCTTAGTGTAGATGCATAAGACAATGCGATTGGAAGAGCCCTTGAGTAATGTGACGAAAAGCAAGTGTTCCTCCCATTGGGCTTCTTCAGTAAAGCCTGAAATCCGACACAGATATTCAAGATATTCAACGTTAAACAGGGAACTTTTTTGCTCTCAGAAAATTCCTTCGTCATTTCAAATACTTTATTGAAGGGTGGTGAATTAAGTATTTCTCGATCAAAGACCTCTTATTGATACAATTAAGTCTACAAATCCTAGTAGGTCTAATAAGGTACATCGCTATTTTGCTCAAGTCTCCGAGTATACCCTGCTCATTTCTTGTTCCGAGCTCAATAATGATTGATGCCGTTGACTGTGCAGAATTCACTGCAGTTCAGGAGAATGAAAGGATAGCATTAAATATAAACCATCGCGCTATCATGATGTAAGTGGATTAAAGATTCAATCCGCTTCTCTAAACGTAGTTCCCCCATCACTTATAACATGAATTATTTTACAAAAATCCTATATATTAGCCATAGAGATGCGCAAGAAACATCAAGGAGACATGCATCATCACACTATTGGGGAACTATAAAGGACAATGTTCTCATTTATATCAGTGAATGTAATGAATGTGCAAAAACCAAAGTTACTACCCATGTGAATAAGAAGCCAATTTTATTTCATGTGCCTGAAAAGAAGTTCTATCATGTCCTTCTTTTGTTTATAGTATAAATATATACTTGAGAAAAATCAAATTATTTTTTACATGTCATAGGAAAGATTTCGAATATCTTAAACGAAACGGAAAAAATCGATAACTGACCTTAGTCCGTTCCATTTGATACGCAAGTGTATTAAATTTGTCAAGTCTTTTAAAGTCATAAATATTATTATATATCAGATTCTTCAATCTTTTGTGATCTTGCATGATATAATATGATTTAAGTACCTCTGATCTTACATTATTTATAGACAAACAAAAAGGGAGTATATTTATTTTATGGCAATCATAAATAAAATAACTGATATGCAATTGTTAGCAAAGACTTCATCACCAGGTGTCTATATTTCAATACCCCTTGCATTAATTGCGGAACCGTTTTAATAATTTTTAATATGCTTTTGTAAAATGCCCTTTAATAACTATTTTCAGCGCATTCATAAAATTAAACGCTGTTTGTTCTTCTCTCGAAGTGCCAGGCACAATTTTGTTTGGTATTCAAGAAAGCAATGGACTAACTTTACTCTACAGGCTGTTCACTTCGCACTATCGAGTGCAAAGGCTCTTATTGGATCAAAATTGTCGAGGAAGGAACCACTGACAGGCAAGACTTGCGTCCAATATTTTTATCTGACGCAGCTCGATATGTCGCAATTAAAGATCCCCGGAATTAGGCCGGATTCGTGGAAATATGCTATCGACTTGGTTTCGTACATGGTACCTTCTTCGAGCCGTCACATCACCTTGCTGAAGAAGATAGTCCTTCAATATCACCGTTTTATAACCCCTTGTGATTTATTTTCTTATAGTTTGTTTTTATATTGCAAACTATTTCTGTTAAGTTGAATTTAGGTCTTTCTAGGTAGATTAATTTTAAACTATAATGTTTGTTTATGTATTTTTACGCAATTCTACCTACTTTTTTATAATTGTATTTATGTATTCTATATAATATGATTTTAAATAAAGACCATTAAAGAAAGCTATCATCAGTATTCATAAAACAACAATAACATCGCTTAAATATATATATCAATGGCCATACATATCAAACAGCATCAAAGTCTATAAATACATTTCAAAATGATATATTATGCCGCTGCACAAAGTTTTTTTTAATTGTATAATATTGAAAATATTACTACTTAATATACTTAATAACAATTCTAAACTAGAGGCATATATACACTCAGAGCGTGCAAACCTCCGCCGTCACTGGGTCCTTATGAGCCTTCCGAGGCGGATTTTTCACGACTGGGGCGGCGTAGAGGGACGGGGGAGGGTTCCCCTCGACGGAAATTCCGAGAGGAAGACGCTCCCGGCACCCGATTTTACAGCACAGCGACATCTATTGGCAGAGTAGGCTAACTTGAAATATTTATTAGTATTTAGCTCATTTTGCATCTTAATTCTGCACTCAGAAATGCCAAAATTTATCACTTGTTCCTTTTAGCATTTCCAACAGCTCCACAAAATTCATCCGAATCCGTTCCGTACTTTTGAGTTATCCTGCTGACAAACAAACCAACAAACCAACGCCAGTGAAAACAATACCTCCTTCGGCGGAGGTAATAATTAATATGCAAATTATTGTTATTCATTTATTGAAAAAAAACCAATGCATTATTGTATACATTTGCAACCGTTAATCAAGTCGTTAATTTCTTTCAAGACACAAATTTGCGTATCTTTCAGGGCTATATTCTGATTTCAAACGTTACCCTCTTTTATACATGCCCAATATTACATTTAGATTCGAAAAAATAATAAACTGAAGCCAATTAAAGCACAAATACAATTATAATCATACTAATGGTCACAAATGATTGCAAAGTTGAACTTTGGGGGAAAAAAACATTCTTTTGGAGAAAAGTAAATTACATGACATTATCAATTCCTAATATATATATATATATATATATATTATAATTGACTTTATTGACGTATGGAAAAACCATCATGGATTGAAGAATATTATTGTCTCACAACTGTGAAATGAATTTTGTCATTCAGTGGGCACATGCTCGAATTTCAATTTAGAGGGCAAAAGTTCGCCTCCAAATATTGTTCAATCTTTGAAAAAATCATAGGGTCGATAGTATAATTTTATTACTTTATAATATTAAACAAGCGGAGTTTGCGATTCCATCAAGCAAAAAAAATATACAATAAGGTCTATTCATGTATTTTCTTTTTACGCAATTTCTCTGGATTATGATTAATAATAATAATTATTATTATTATGTATGTCTTTTGCTTTTGTTGTACATTTATATACTTATAAGGATTCGGGAAAATATTCACCAATTATAATAATATATAAAAGACCTTACCTGAAAGACAAATCCATGTGGATTTATACAAAATTTCAAACCTCCCAAATAATTTAAACATGCTACCACAAGTTTTTAATGGGTTTCAAATGAGAGCCTACTAGGATATTCCAAGGCGTTGGCATCATTAAACCTGGAGCCTAGCAATGTGTTTAATTGAGATCAAGTTGCCGAAAAGATTCTTTTGCATTTTCATTTGTTTGTAACTTAAGGTTATTCCATGTACCTTTATTAAAAGATTGCATCCTGTTCCCACAGCTATATGTAAGAGAAAACAGAGTGTATTCTTCTATAGTCTATATCTTTTCAGATCAGGGATCTGTCTTCATAGGACGTCTGTAAATGTGAAGCGAGCTTCAATACGAGACTTACGGAGCAACGGCGTTTTTGAGGTGTATGTCTATGGAGAGCTCTTTTTAACGAAACTCACTCAATGGTTGATCGGTCCTTGCTCTTGAGGTATGTGGATTGTTCTTTATCTCTTGGTAAACAATAAGAAATAATAGAAATAATATCATCCTTAAAAACACTATTTGTCTTTCCTAATAGACCTCTGCAATGTAATTTATGAATTCATTGAATGGATTTCCCCAATATCAACTGTTGATATTCATTGAATTCCGAAGTTGATTATACTTGGTGGAACAAAATGTTGACTTTGTTTCATTTTATTTGATGCTTGTACGTATTAAAGCGAAAATTATTGCCAAATCAATAACAGAAGAAGTTTTGATTGATGAACATAAATTACGCACCATTATGATCGGTGCTGCCGCCAGATACTCCGCTTTGTCACTCAAGATTCCCAAAGTACAGAACAGAGGTTGGAACTACACGGTTGAACTGATCAAATACGTCCCATCTACATACATCACCTCACCTCGCAACGACACTCAATGTCCTTCTTCGCCAGTACAAGAAATACAAGAACACCAAGAACGAACGCTAATAGATTGATCTTATTTATCTATCTTCTTTTTTGCATTTAAGTATTTTATATATTTTAGATTTTTCTTGAATATTTGCTATATTTTATTGCCTTTTGTATTTAATCATTGTGTTAGTTGTATTTTCATATATATATATCAAGAATGTTAAATATTTAGATTTTTAAGGTCTTAAAAAGGAAATTAATTTTAAACTAAAATGTTTATTTATAGTATTCCTAACACAGATTTCCTTTTTTAATTATTTTACATTATATGTTTTACATTATATGATGTATTTTTTTATTCAATAAAGACCGTGCTTATGAGAAAAGAAAAGTTATTTCTTGAATTTATAGAGAACTACATTTTCTTATTCTTTCTCATGACTGCGTGTCTTCTTCTGGGCAATGATGACCCAAAAATATTTTGGTGTGACCTGAAATGTAATTACTTGCGAATAATGATCACAGTTAGTATATTTGGTGGAAATATTATTTGGGGATATGTATACTTTGGAGAAATATATTTTTGGTTTATTATATTCTTTAAAAAATTCTACCAAATGCATGTTTCCAAAATAGGGGTTATTAGAGTACCTCTTGAATGCAACACAAGCATGAAAAAATACTTTTAATAAAGATTCCAAACGCTGATAAATATACGTTCAATTAGTTCCTGTTCTTGTTAGTTTGTATAATTGAGCCACACACATCTACTATCTATCTATGTATATATATATATATATATATATATATATATCATATGTATGTATATATCGTTTATAAAAGTGATTTCATTGTGCAGCCTAATGTTCTGGCCTTTAACATTTGTTAACAAATCTAAACTTATAAATAATGTTTATTCATATATTTATATACATGCAATTTCACCAAAAAATAATTTTCTTCGTTTTTTAATTTATTATTATTAATTAAATCATTTATTTAAGTTCTCTAAGAATATAATAGTTTATCAGTAAATCGACTAAAACACAGATATGCAATCAATATAGATATGTAACCAATGGGGGCATAAGTAGGCTTCTTTATACACAAATATGCATAAACATAGGTACATATCAACTGGAATTTATACAAATGGCATTAAAATTAATCATAAGAAATACAGGACATGATGAACACGATGATAGATAGAGAAACTGTTTAAAAAAGGTGTGATAAAATAATTATTAAGATCCCCAGTCTTGAGGTGGAGGTTTTTTCTTTCCACTTGAAGGAGAGAGGGCTCGTTTATTTTGAAATTCCTGTGGATGGAGCGCAGAATGTCTAGATTTCTTCGGACGAGGTCTTGGAGACCCGAAGGAAGTCCACCTCCGCACGTTCTTGAAGCATAGAGGGCCCTTTGTACAGTGGATATTATTGTTCGATCTTGTAAGCCTCCTCGTAAGTTGGAGATGTTGATACAAGCCAGTAGTAGAGGTTAATGATACTCCAAGTTCTTCTAACATTATCTCTTCCCACAGCTTTAATGACTGGGACCACTTTGAGAATTTCTTCATTAATATAAATATATATGTTAACAAATCTAAAATTTATAATAAAAAATTTATTCAAAAATTTATAAAGATATAATTTCACAAAAAATTAGTTTCTTCTTTATATATATATATATATATATAAATATATCAAAATCAAGGCGTTAAGTTTATTTTTTAACACCCTCCATTTGAACGTATGGGACAAGATCCAAGCCTGTAACACCTATATTGTACCTAGGATCATTCATTTGTTCCGAGTTACTCACTTTCACCAAAGAACGTTGGAGGATATTACAAAAATGGAAACAGCTTTTTTTGGCTTCAACAGAAGAAAAAATATCTCCAGTCTTAGAATACATACCCGTTAAAACTTGGAGGACTAGGCGTTCATGATATTAAAAAATGTGATGTCCCAAAACTGTCTTTGGATCCGTAAACTTTGGGACAAAACCAATATTGGTCCATATGCTTGAAACAATTTTATGCAATAATGATATTGATTATGAAAAGTTCCTTGTCACGGATGGTCGAAAGTTTTAAACATTATCTCCCAATTCTCAGAGAGAATGAAAGCTTTTTGTGAAGGGTGGAGAACCGTCTCGAAAAGTTTGAACTGTCTTTAACATGGGAGATGCCAGTTTTAAATTGTTTAAATACCTCCATCCCTAAAACAGTGAACGCTTTTATCGCAAATGACGTTATTTATTCTGAAGAAATTTTAAACAAGCTCGCTTTTAAATATTTTACTAGCGTCTTCGGTAGCCCACTAAATACCCCACGACCGTTTTTACCTTTTAGAATAAAAGTTTCTACTATAGCCACGAGGGTTTAAGAAATACATCGTATATATCCACTATAATTCCATTGAATCTTATTTAAAACGAAGAGGAATAAGAAGAAATATCAGCGAATGCATTAAAGCTGTTAAAAATCCATTTTAACATCGGCAGAAAAGTGGTTCAAATATAGAAAGTTGACTGGTTCACTGGAAGTTGGCAGCAAATTTTTCAAAGACGACCGTAGTAACTGTTCTTTTGCAAGAGGGAAATAGAAACTACAGATCATTTACTGTGGAAATGCTCGTCTTTAATTGAAACATATCGGGCCGTTCAAGAAACTACCATTCAATGAAAACCCATCAGAGGAGGACTTCATCACCTTCTCGCGCAATCCAGGATGTGATGCGGTCTTAACAAAAGTTCACTATGTTATTTTAAAAAAAGAACAATTAAAGATGCCAACCTCGTTGAAATGATGTCCATCACTTTACTGTATTCCAAAGTACTCCAACAATTATGAACTGTATATTAGGGTTGTTCTTATTTTTCAAATGTTTGAGATGTTAGCGACTTTGAGATTTTCTGTTTCTTGGTGATAAAAGAAGACGACATACAAAGTTTGAACAAAATCGGTCAACATACGAGGTCGCGCAACGAGGTCAAAGTTTTAAAAATTTAGTAAAAATATAGTTTTCCGCAAATTTCTTCAAAATGGTGGACGTTACAGACTTCAATAAAAATTATTAATTTAAAGGAAATCTAATTTATACCAGACGTATGTTTGATGTTTTTTAATAAAACAAAGTTTTAGTAAAAACAAAGCAAGAAAGGGAGTGAGTATTGTTAGCTTATTTCATAGCTTTTTTGTATCAATTAACTTCACTCGCCTGTAGAAGATGACTTGTTCGCTTCAGAGTAAAATAGTACTTTTAAGTTTAGTAAAACTTTAGATGATAAATCCAAAAATGACCTTGGTTGCATTCTATCAATTCAGAATTCAGTACAATCTGAGTTTACATCATATGATTCAGAGCCTGTATTGACCTATAAGAAATCGATTATGAAAAAAATAAATAATAATTTGTTTCTTAGATTTGCGTCAAGGTATCCTCTCAAAATTTTACTTTATCTCTGACGCATTTATAATCCATTATATGCGTCATTTTGTACGCGAGAATAGGCTTTTTTAATGTGCATATAACTCTCTACTTATTAAATTGACATGATTTAGTATACCAAAATATTAAAGCTGGTTAACCAAGCTTTCATTTGATATATTTTGTGTTCTAAAAATCGCTATACTTTAAGAGATATAAGCAAATACGTACTCTCCCCCAAAAAATGATCTTTTGATATGAGAATATACGATTACCATCTGGTAACTCTGTTAGTGTTACCTGGATAGAAAGAGAAAGAGAAGGGAGGGGAGTATTTTGTCCTCACTCCTCTCCCTTCTTTTTTTCTTCCTATCCAGGTTACACTAACTGCAGTTACCAAATGGTAATCGTATATTCTCATATCAAAAGATCAATTTTTGGGGGAGAGTACGTATTTGCTTATATCTCTTAAAGTATAGCGATTTTTAGAACAAAATATCAAATGAAAGCTTGGTTAACCAGCTTTAATATTTTGGTATACTAAATCATGTCAATTTAATAAGTAGAGAGTTATATGTACATTAAAAAAAGCCTATCTCGCGTACAAAATGACGCATATAATGGATTATAAATGCGTCAGAGACAAAGTAAAATTTTGAGAGGATACCTTGACGCAAATCTAAGAAACAATTATTTTTTATTTTTTTCATAATCGATTTCTTATAGGTCAATACAGGCTCTGAATCATATGATGTAAACTCAGATTGTACTGAATTCTGATTGATAGAATGCAACCAAGGTCATTTTTGGATTTATCATCTAAAGTTTTACTAAACTTAAAAGTACTATTTTACTCTGAAGCGAACAAGTCATCTTCTACAGGCGAGTGAAGTTAATTGATACAAAAAGCTATGAAATAAGCTAACAATACTCACTCCCTTTCTTGCTTTGTTTTTACTGAAAACTTTGTTTTATTAAAAAACATCAAACATACGTCTGGTAGTAAATTAGATTTCCTTTAAATTAATAATTATTATTGAAGTCTGTAACGTCCACCATTTTGAAGAAATTTGCGGAAAACTATATTTTTACTAATTTTTAAAACTTTGACCTCGTTGCGCGACCTCGTAATGTTGACCGATTTTGTTCAAACTTTGTATGTCGTCTTCTTTTATCACCAAGAACAGAAAATCCTCAAAGTTGCTAACATTTCAAACATTTGAAAAATAAGAACAACCCTACTATATATATATATGAAATTCAAATAATTTATTTAAAAAACATTGCTGTTCTTTTTTTTGTTGGTATGACTTTTGTTATTTAATGTTATACAATTCGGACGTTACCCCTTTTGATATTTGATCATCCGTTATATATTTGTGATGGTAATTTTTTAATACTACATAGTGAATATAAGCCCCTTGCGGCCAAGAAAATATATCAAATACTTTTTTTCAAAAATATCTTGATAATTAGCGTATGTACATGCCAAAATACCTGCATCTCTTGTATATAATAATTTGTACATAATA
>CP045893.1:772547-788152 GCA_013387185.1 Caligus rogercresseyi
TATATTATATATATATATATATATATATATATATATATATATACAGTGTTGTTCCCTAACGCGCGTGCGAGTAATATTACTTTGTGATATTACTGCGCACTAACTAGAAAGAACAAACATATTAGATATTACTTTCAAGTAATAACTAATATGTAATATCCTAGTTACATATTACTTTCGTGAAAAAAATATTCGACAGGCATTTGATGAAAATTTATGATCTGTGAATGTATGTGACGTCACCCAATGGACATAATACTGCTTATTAATAAAATTAAAATGCACGTCAATATTGATATTTAAGACAGGGGATTCCATTAGACCCAAACACACAGAACAACCTTTTCGTTATTTATGGAGGATTTTGTCGTAAAGAGCCCTCGTGCCCGCATGTCGATTGGGGCTTTTAGGATTGAAACCCACCGCAAATCCCAATTAGGAATGAGAGGAACCCTAATTTAAAATATTATACACCCCAAGCCCTCGGGTCCCGCCTGCTGATATAGGCTTTTAATTAGGGTTGAAACCCACCGCCGACTCTGGGAAGGTATAAGAGGAGTCCTTACTTTCAATCTCATACACCCCAAGCCCTCGGGTCCCGCCTGCTGATATAGGCTTTTATTTAGGGTTGAAACCCACCGCCAACTCTGGCTAGGTATAAAAGAGTCCTTAATTTCAATGGCATACACCCCAAGCCCTCGGGTCCCGCCTGCCATTATGGGCTTTTATTTAGGGTTTCGACACCCAAAAATAGACTAAGTCGACAGGTGGACACGAGGACTTGGGCTGAATTTGAATAAAAAATAGGGTCTTTAATAGGGATTGGCGGTGGGTTTTAACCCTAAATAAAAGCCTATATCAACAGGCGGACCCGAGGGCTTGGGTGCATGATATTGAAAATAAGGACTCCTTTTATACCTAACGAGAGTTGGCGGTGGGTTTCAACCCTAAATAAATCCCATAACGGCAGGCGGGACCCTAGGGCTTGGGGTGTTGAGATTGAAAGTAAGGACTGCTTTTATGCCCAACGAGAGTTGGCGGTGTGTTTCAACCCTAAATAAAGCCCATAACGGCAAGCGGGACCCGAGGGCTTTTGGGTGTATGAGATTGAAAGTAAGGACTCCTTTTATACCTAACGAGAGTTGTGGTGGGTTTTAACCCTAAATAAAAGCCCATAACCGCAAGCGGGACCCGAGGGCTTGGAGTGTATTAGATGAAAAGTAAGGACTCCTTTTATACCTAGCCAAGTTGGCGGCGGGTTTCAACCCGAAATAAAAGCCTATGTCAGCAGGCGGGACCCGAGGGCTTGGGGTGTATGAGATTGAAAGTAAGGACTCCTCTTATACCTAGCCAGAGTTGGCGGCGGGTTTCAACCCGAAATAAAAGCCTATGTCAGCAGGCGGGACCCGAGGGCTTGGGGTGTATGAGATTGAAAGTAAGGACTCCTCTTACCTTGCCAGAGGTGGCGGTGGGTTTCAACCCTAAATAAAACCAAAACGGCAGGAGGGACCCGAGGGCTTGGGGTGTATGCCATTGAAATAAGGACTCCTTTTATACCTAGCCAGAGTTGGCGGGGGGTTTCAACCCTAAATAAAAGCCTATATCAGCAGGCGGGACCCGAGGGCTTGGGGTGTATGAGATTGAAACAAGGACTCCTCTTATACCTTGCCAGAGTTGGCGGTGGGTTTCAACCCTAAATAAAAGCCTATATCAGCAGGCGGGACCCGAGGGCTGGGTTGGATAATTAAATCTATGCCTTTCATAATGTAAGAAATCATTTTTTAGTCTTTGAATTCACCCCTTTATCATGTTTGAGCCATGTGCTCACTTTATAATATTATAATATCATATATAGGATTATTATAAAATGCAAACTAGGTTTGGTGAGGATTTTTACAAAACCAGTTTGAATTGCCTTTACTTATTGTTTCGAAATGCTCAAAAAAGTAGTATATTACTCAAAGTAGTATACTACTTTTGTGAAGTAATAACTAATATTGAAAAAAGATATTACTACGCAGTAAAAGTAGTATATTACTTACTACTTTCAAAGTAATATTCGACCAACTCTGTATATATATATATATATATATATATATATTATAATAATATATACATTTATATATACTAATATATAATATATATATATTATATACTTATTGATTATATATATCTATATATAAGATATATATAATACTTAAATGTATTTATTGATTCAAAGTATATTATTGTATGTGTGTTTGCTCTCTTTTCTTACCCTCTCTCTATATATATATATATATATACCATCAACAATTAGTACATAAGTTCGTTAATTTCCGTGCACATATATGGTTAAACAAACATTTCCCTTTCATACCTTCAATCATATCAAAGTGTTTATAAAAAAGGATATTCAATGCTTTAATTTCAAGAAATGATGTCCATATATTAATTATATGTATAGATATATACATAGTAATATAGGAACATCATTGTTGAAATTTAAAGCATTGAATATCCTTTTTATTACAAATATAGCTATATGTATATATTATTTATTTATTTATTAACAATGATTCTAAATTACAAATAATATTTGTTAGGCTTTTGCATACCGTATTTTTTTATCATTTTGATATTTAGTATCATGTAATGATATTGTTTTATATGAAAGTAATAAATTTTAATTAAAAATTCAAACTAAATTGTTAATTTATGTTTTTAAAGGTTTTTCTCTAATATAATTGTATATTTATATTTACATAATAAATGAAGGGACGAGGATCTTTAACTTAAAATTATAGATATTTGATTATATGTAGATACAACAAAAAAAATATGGAAAAGGATTTGTTGTACAAGATATAAGAAATTGGATATTTAGACATCTATTGGCTCAAGAGTTATTAGTATTATTCAGACATTACAGTATAGAGTCACAAAACAACCTATGCATAAATATTTATAAAGATAATTGTGATCTCCAAACTTAAATCAATTGTAAATAATTATTTTTAGAACTATTATTTAAGAAAATTATATTACAAAAAACATAAGCAAATTTTTTAGTTCAAAACTAAATTTCTCAAAGAAAATAACTTATATGCGGCATATATTTAACAGGGTTATAGGAATGATTGATCCATTTCTCATCCATAGTATTCCGACAACATGTTTGAAAGTGAAATTGCTTATATGTTTTCATATGGGAATCATTTACAGTAGATAATGATTAAAACAGTAATTTTTCATAGAAAATATGGTGTTTTTTTTGGTGTAGTCGTTGCTTAGTGGAAGAAGACTCTCTTTGTTGCAAAGAAAAATGATAGACAATAAAATAAAATGTGTGTCTCCATACAAATGGATAAATAATTTAATGATTTAAACATGATGTAGATACAACGACTAGTCATTATAACATTCTTGATTAAAAAATTCACTACTTTTATTAATAAAATCTAAAATACAAAGTTTTCATTTAAATCATATTATCTCATTCAAAGTATTCTCCATCGACTACAAAGCACTTTTACCAGAGCTTGAGCCTTTAATATTCCATTTGCGGTGTGGCTTTATTCGATTTTTCAGCTATTTCCTCTCGGCTGTTAAACTGCGTTCCCCGGAGCTGTTTCTTCAGTCCATCGAAAAAATCATTAGGTGACCAAATGGTCACGTATAAGGAAGGCAATATGAGACGGCTTGTTATCGTGATGTAAAATCCATGGGTTGTTTGGTGACACATTTGGTAGTTTTAGGGAACAGATATATACATCTGTATATAACGCCATATAATACTCCTTGTTGATAGTTTGAACTTTTAGAAGGAATCTTTGATGCATAACACCAATGCAGTTGATAAAAACAGTGAGCATTGCTTTTTCTTGTGACAAGGTGGTCAAGCTCATTCGGGGCACGCTATTTACTCGCTTGATGTCTGGACTGCATGTCATACTCAAAAACGCACGTATCGTCTACGTGCATTTGAGAAGCTTTGGGTCGGATTCAGCCTTGGAAATAATATTTTTGGTGACATCAGCACAGTCTCTTTTCAGCATGAAATTTAGTCACCAGCTTTGCAGAAACACGCCTGAAGCCCATAGACCAAATGCTTAAAGCAGAACAAATGCAATACTCAACACTTCTACAATCTCTCTTAAAATCAATTTACGGTTTCAAGCAAACAAATCACAAATTTTGTTGACGTTTTCTACATTTGCTTATTCGATGCTCTGCCAGGTCGATCTCGTCGGAAATGGGGATGCATCCGCTTTTAAACCGTCCATGAGACTCGCAAACGGTAGTTAGTTAAAAGCAGGCTTGCACGAGTTTCACTTTTTTCCGTTCCGTTCATCGTTCCGTTCAATTCTTTCCGTTCTGCGGAACGCCGTTCAATTTTGCGTTCCGTTCAAAAATTGGACTTTAAAAAATTTATCATAAGAAGGCTCTTTACTTTTCACTGCATCCTCGTATGTATCGGGTATATATTTTAAACCAGGCTATAATAGTTTCGGCTTGAAGTTAGTTACCACAATTTAAGTTTCAAAAACTTTACAATATTTAAGATATAAAATAATTGAACCAGAGGCTCGGCCCGAAAAATTAACATATTTTTTTACCCCGACCCAAAAATGTTAAAATATGAAAAGTCAAACATGTAAAATCCCACCCACATATGGTCCACCGAATTTTCTCGGTCTATACTACTCATAATTATGGCTTTATCTGAGAATAATTACGAAAAGTTTATTTATTTACAATCTTAAGAATAACATTAGTTTATAAATTACACTATTTATTTGCTGCTAGAAGGAGCTGTTTTTCGAAATTTTCATCTCCTATCTTTTGCCTTGTCCTTCGCAATAAAAGTTTAGCTGGGAAGTATAACATTATATCGAATGAAAATCTTTTTACTCCTTTTATAAGCAATAATGATTCCATTGCCTCAGACTCATCGGTTAAGAAGCGGTCAACCTCCTGCTTAGCTGAGTCAGTCTTCTTCGGCCTCTTGGCACAGAAATTGCCTTTTTCTTCCGCTGCCTGGTTCTTGCAAAAGTTGGCTAGAAGGAAATCTCCCATTTTTTCGGCCTCTTCTAGTAAATAATTTCTTGCTAACTTTTGCTTTGTGATGTCTAAAAGCCTACTTTGAACTCAGGGAGATATGCTGAAGCAATTAGCATCTCCCTACGTTCAAAGTAGACTCCAAAATCTTCGTTTGATCCCAAAAGAGAGTGAATCATTAATACCCTACACCTGGACACAGCTTCCCTCTCCTCCGTTTGGAAGTCAGAACGATAATGATCGACAGGGATAACGAACGGAATAAATAAAGTTATGTTATTAACTAAATAAATAAATTTAGTGACCGACAACAAACCTGATAAAATGTATATTACATACATACTAAAATCGAGGATGGGTGATTTCCTCTTGAAATTATTTGAAAGGAACGCAAAAAGACCAATTTTAGCGTTCCGTTCATCGTTCTGTTCAATTTTTTTCAGTTCCGTTCAATTCCTTCCGTTCTGCGGAACACCGTTCAATTTTACGTTCCGTTCACAACCTGGTTAAAAGCATTGTCACCGAACACTTGGGTAACATTTCAAACGTATTCAGAACAATATTTTTTTTAAATTCAAAATTAAATGCAAATACGTGGCTCTTGTTATACATTTAGTTAAAAAATCAAAAATGCACTACGAGGTTAATGTAAACAAACGACGGAATCAATGAAACTGAAAAGGGAATATGAATAACAGTGCGTCCAACCATACAAAAAGAAAATAATTAAAATCGGGTGTCTTAGGCCGTCACACGATGACAAAGCGAATAAATTTTTGATTGAGGTATGTATGTGTACATTTAAAAAGTAGAGTTTGGAAAAAATAAAATAATTGTCTTATCGATGTTAGATAGTATCATTTTAATATTAAAAGTATATTCTACTATTTAACCAAACAGAGCCTATTAAAAAAGAGCATATATATCTATATATATATAGATATATATATATATATATATATATATATGTGTGTGTGTGTGTGTGTATTTATATATATCAGGAAACGACCGTGTACTCGGCCTGGCCCGGTTCCCGGCTATTTTTTTCAGCGTCCCGGACGGGTCCTGCTTTTTTTATACACCGGGCTGGGACATAAATATTTGTTCAATATTTCGTTTGTCATTAAAAAAATTATAAAATCATCACTTCAGAAACTTTTTGGAGATTCTTTTCTACAAAAAAGTCATCACTTTTTTAGATTCTTTTCCAGTTTTTGGAATTATTTTCTAAAAAAACGTTGTCAATTTTTTGGTGGAAATTCTTCACTTCAGAATGTGGAAGGAACGAAAATATATATTATGTCCCGGCCTGGCTTGAAAAATTTAAGTCCCGGCCCGGGTCTCGGCAAAAAAGGTGTCCCGGTCGTTTCCTGATATATATATATATACAATAGACCAAGATAAACAAACAGAAGCCTTTTTTTCGAGCGTGATTGATTGAAAGAAAAGGCGATTTTTTAATGGGTCTTTTCATTGGTCTTGATCCCGTTATTTATAAATCTTTTGATTTTATCCCTGATCATAATATTTGACGATAAATGGATCCCCACTTCTTCCATATGTTAGACATAAAAAATGAAATTACTAACTGACAAAGTTTTTTTTAGTGGTGAGTTTGGAAGAACGTCACTATTGCTTACCCGACATTAGAAGATAAAAAAAGAACGCCTAGTTTGTTTGGCATTGGTAATAATAATAATACCTTTGCACTCCTGACCTCTATGAAATGATTCTAGACACAGGGGTTCAGTCTTATAAGCTTTATGTGGTAAAATTTCTAAAGTCAGATGTTTCCCTGTGTGTCCTTTTCGAGGAGGACAAACGAATCATTTGTGCCGCTACTCCAGCCTCTCGAACGACGACATTTATTGAATGACAATTAGTCTATCATCTATTGGAATAGTGAAATATATTTTGTGTGTAAAGAGAGATATATAAGTAAATATATTATATATCTATTGACTTATTTTTAAATATAATGTCCCATTTTATATTAGATTTATATATAAATATATATATAATAAAAACGACCGGACACCTTTTTCACCGGGACCCGGGCCGGGACTTAATATAAATTTTGTTCCTTCGACATACTTAAATGGCGACGTTTTTTAGAAAAACAATTTCCAAAAAACGTGACGACGTTTTTTTTTAGTAAAGAGTATTTAGAAAAATTCCTTTCTAATTAATTTTTTTATGACAAACGAAATATTGAAAAAATATTGATGTCCCGGCCGGTGTATGTTTCATTAATATAATATGAATCTTAGATTTCTATATGGTTAGTCTATTAACCCATTGACATATTATGATTGCGTTTGTTAATATAATGTGATGATTCTTGTCGTATATTAATTTAAGACGAGAATGTCTTCGTATGTATTTTATACTCAACGACTCCAATTATTACCTCCGCCGAAGGAGGTTTGTTTTCACTGGCGTTGGTTTGTTGGTTTGTTTGTCAGCAGGATAACTCAAAAAGTACGGAACAGATTCGGTGAAACTTTGTTGAGTTGTTGGAAATGCCCAAGAAACAGTGATTAAATTTTGGCATCTCTGAGTGCTTCTTTAAGATGCAAAATGAGCTAAATACTAATAAATATTTCAAGTTAGCCTACTCTGCCAATAGATGTCAGTGTGCTGTAAATCGGGGGCCGGGAGCGTTTTCCTCTCGGAATTTCCGTCGAGGGGAACCCTCCCCCGTCCCTCTACGCCGCCCCAGTCGTGAAAAATCCGCCTCGGAAGGTTCATAAGGACCCCGTGACGGCGGAGGTTTGCACTCTCTGAGTGTATATATGCCTCTAGTTATTATTATATTAAGAACTGGAAATACAGAATTGGAAAAAAAAATTTTTCCTTGTCAATCAAGTACATCATCATTATATTCTCATATTAATCCAAAAATCCTCAAGGATACAGTGAAAGTCAGGCCCAGTATATTCAGTAAGTTCTAAAAAAGGGGATGATTTCACACGAACAATTTTCCGCCCTGGTCAGGGTCTTCATGATAATGTGTAGCTGCTGCAATCATCGTGGAGAATGAAGTGGTATGATTGCCACATCATCAAATATTATCATCATTATTATTATTCATGCGTTTCAAGACTTCAAGGAGGAAAGATGGAAAGAACATTGAATATGAGTAGAATAATAAAAAGCATACATCGTCTGAGTTATGAAACTTCTCAAAAGTATGTTGGTTCCATTTTGTTGGGAATTTCCAAAATAATGAAAATATTGAGGAACATACGTCTATCCATGAATAAATCATTTTATTTTCAATGGCTATAATAGTCCAGATAAGTAAAGTAAAACATCTGTGCTGCAAAACAGGTTATCATCAAAATATGAGGAATAACTTTTTATTTTGTTTAAGCAGGATCGACAGAAGGTCTATATAGACGTAAAGTCGTTAAATTCTGTTAAAAAGCCAAAATTCTATACTACTCATCTTATGTTATATATGGGGGTTGGAACCCTTGATATGGGAGGTTGGACGCTTAAGACTACTCACTGAAACAGGGAAAACAGAGCTTTATGAGTGGAAAAAATCAGTGATTCTTCAGGCAATTCGGAATTCCCACACACGGAAAGAACATCATCCAGATTGCAAATGCATTGGATGTACCCGCAAAAACTGTTGCTGTAAAGCATCCCTAGGAGGATCTGGAATCAAATACTGTCGGACTAAGGAGCTTGTGCACAAGTGGGTTCCCAAGCGGACATATCGAAATTTTAAAACTTTCTCAGATCACCTTCAAACATGTAAATATGAATAGTTCAGTCTCAGAACTATCAAAAAATGGTCTCATTTGTCCTCTAACTCCATTACTTCTTAAGATATGCCCATTTGAAGTTTGCAAATTTCATATTCCGGAAACACTTCATTTTCTCGGAGAAAATTTGAGTAAATATTCAAAAAATGCTCAAAATTTCCACCAAAACCCTCTAAATATGTCCCTTAGGCCCCTAATATAAGCCCAAATACCTATAATTTGATTCAGTATCATAAATAGGGCAGCTTTTTCACATATATTCATGGTTTTTCCACAAAAATTACTGTGAAAATGGGCATTTTTCCATCAAAAGACCCTAAAATGACCCCCGCTGATAAATTTCACTGAAAAATTGCAGAAAAGCCCCTAGATGAAATTTTTCATGCTTCACATATGATAATCTTGACATTGAGGACTATCTTAATCCAAAAATTGAAAAAATTGACTCTTGGGAACCATTTTAATATTTTTATATTCTAAAAAATGAGCTTACCTAAATTTTCCGTTACGCTTGAAATCTAGAAATCTGAACAACTTGTGTATTTTTTACTCAAATTTCATGATCCAGACCACTTTTCCTATGTTTTTTGGGGTGCTGAATCCAAATATGGCATCATAAAACATCAAACTACACTGTTCTATGATTTTACTTATTTTAGCTCATTTTTTGCGCCATTTCAAGCCTTTTTCGGTCAAATATTGATCCAAATTTGAAAAAATTCTTTGAGGTCTCCACAACTTCACCGAGTCCGGTCTTGAGGCCAACAACAAGTTCCTGAGGCAGTACAGGATTAACAAAGCCAGGAAGACCAACCAGTACGACAATCTTTCCGACTGTATCAATCGACTGTGGGACAAGAGTGATCCAATAATAGTGATGAAGAACATGGAGCGATTGTCGTGCAAGCATTGTAAAAAAGCAGGGCACACTATTCGTAGTTGTGATGAATTAAAAGCTGTCATGTATGGCTGTAACAGCGAATATGAGTATTGATAAGCATCCTCACTGACGAATAAATTGTGCTTAACTGTAGCTTTATGTTGTTTTTCATAGAGTCCAGACCAACAAAAATTGGATTTCTCAATTGAGACAGTAATTGAGATAGCTCTGTGTGTTCATCCACTTCCCTAGACGCTTCTAACGAGCCCTCAATTGGCCTCTATAGCATCATTATTTGTCAAGATATGCCGAAAAACGTGTTTTTGGGATATCCGTCCAATTCTTCTAAATTTGAGGTTTTTTGGCCCCAGACACCCAAAATTCAGAAATTCTGAATTGAAATTGATTTCTATATATTTCACTTCTCCAGACGCTTCTAACGAGCCCTCAATGGGCTCTATAGCATCATTATTTGTCAAGATATTCCCAAAAACGTGTTTTCGGGATATCCGCCCAATTCTCCTAAATTTGAGGTTTTTGGCCCCAGACCCCCAAAATTCAGAAATTCTGAATTGAAATTGATTTCTATATATTCCACTTCTCCAGACGCTTCTAACGAGCCCTCAATGGGCTCTATAGCATCATTATTTGTCAAGATATTCCCAAAAACGTGTTTTCGGGATATCCGCCCAATTCTCCTAAATGGGGGGCCCAGACCCCCCCCCAAAAAAAAATTCTATGTTAAATTGGTTTCTGTATATTCTATGACCTCATACGCTTCTAATGAGCCCTCAATGGTCAAAATTGGATCAAGGGTTCAAAAATTGCAGGCAAATGTCCGCTTGACCCCCGTTCTAAGCCCACTGTGATTGTGGAAGCTAAAGCGTTAGAGTAAAGTTGCGCATGCAAGGAAAAAGTAAAAAATAATTTGCCAAAATTTGGATATTTTCTTTAACGTTAATGTCGCTAGTCCATGAAAATACATCACAATCCTATTTAAAACGGTTTAAAGGATTAAGACCTCAAAACACTTTTTTCAAGATAAAAACGTCTCTAAATAGAAATATAAAAGGACTTTGTTATTTTTTTCAAAGACCTCTAGCATCAAAGCGCCCCTTACGGACTTAAGAAGAACTAAAATTTTGGCCAATTCCTTTTGGGAAAAAAGGAAGAATTTTATGTATGCATGCCCTACTTACTTTAACGCTTAAGTGGAGGCTGGCTGTTCAAGACACCCTTCCCAAGAGAGAGCAAGACCGCCGTTTCCGGACTCCAAGACAAGGACAAAAAAGGTTGGAGAGGACCAGAAGTGGCTCTGCATGATGAAACACAAGCCAATCATCTGAGACGGAAACCAATGAAAATATAGGTGTTAATGATGAAGGGTCCAAAGGAAGTTTTGAAAAAAGTTTTTTTTAAAGTAAATATAACAAATAAAGTATATTGTATCAAGGTTTTTTCAAATTTGTATGTTATTGAGTAATCACCTTATATTAGTAAAAGGCATGTTGTTAGAAGAGCTTTGGACTACGCTGTACATACATAAACTTCACCATTATTAAACAAACTTGTAATTTTTAAACTACATAGACAGGATTCCATGCCTGTCTATATCAATAACATTTTTTGTAAACTTATTTGGACTGATATAGCTACATACAACTTAATGTCTATTCCCTCCGCCTCAATTGCCCATGCCTTTCAGTTTTTCGTAGTAAAAAATATCTTCCGTTTTTCACATCCTTGATGTACCCAAAACTTATCTATTCAAAAGTTTTCTAACAAAATAATGAAATTTGAATCGTTCAATGTATTCTTTCACTTCTACTGAATAATAAAACTTATGAATAATATCCCTTTAAATGCTGTTTTTTCGAAGGTATAATTTTAAAAAGAGCTCAGACAACAGATTGATATTAGGTAGAGGGTTGACGGTGGATATATTTCTATCGATACCGATCATTTTAAACTTTAAATAATCTACCTAACGCGATATATTATATCGTACAATCGGTAGGAGTAATAGTTGTCGCGAAAATGGACATGAAGGAGCTATCCCAAGCAACAAATAACGTTATTCTAACGTTATTTTTCGGTTCCTTAACTATAGTTTGAAAATATATTGGACTACCACAATTGGTAATCGATAGACCGTAGTGGACCGGCAGTATATTATTTTTACGATTTACTATAATTTCAGTGCACGCCAATGTACCTTTTATAGCTGTCTTTTTGTTGTGCGCGATTTAAAATTGATCTTTGATATGAGAATATACGATTACCATTTGGTAACGGCAGTTAGTGTTACCTGGATAGGAAGAAAAAAAAGAAGGGAGAGAAGTGAGGACAAAATACTCCCCCCTCTCTTTCTATCCAGTAACACTAACATAATTACCAGATGGTAATCGTATATTCTCATATCAAAAGATCAATTTTTGGGGGAGAGTACGTATTTGCTTATATCTCTTAAAGTATAGCGATTTTTAGAACACCAAACATATCAAATGAAAGCTTGGTTAACCAGCTTTAATATTTTGGTATACTAAATCATGTCAATTTAATAAGTAGAGAGTTATATGTACATTAAAAAAGCCTATTTCGCGTACAAAATGACGCATATAATGGATTATAAATGCGTCAGAGACAAAGTAAAATTTTGAGAGGATACCTTGACGCAAATCTAAGAAACACATTATTATTTATTTTTTCATAATCGATTTCTTATAGGTCAATACAGGCTCTGAATCATATGATGTAAACTCAGATTGTACTGAATTCTGAATTGATAGAATGCAACCAAGGTCATTTTTGGATTTATCATCTAAAGTTTACTAAACTTAAAAGTACTATTTTACTCTGAAGCGAACAAGTCATCTTCTACAGGCGAGTGAAGTTAATTGATACAAAAAAGCTATGAAATAAGCTAACAATACACACTCCCTTTCTTGCTTTGTTTTTACTGAAAACTTTGTTTTATTAAAAAACATCAAACATACGTCTGGTAGTAAATTAGATTTCCTTTAAATTAATAATTATTATTGAAGTCTGTAACGTCCACCATTTTGAGAAATTTGCGGAAAACTATATTTTTACTAAATTTTTAAAACTTTGACCTCGTTGCGCGACCTCGTAATGTTGACCGATTTTGTTCAAACTTTGTATGTCGTCTTCTTTTATCACCAAGAAACAGAAAATCCACAAAGTTGCTAACATTTCAAACATTTGAAAAATAAGGACAACCCTATTGTATATTAATATCGCTATATCCAATAAGTCTTAGAAAAAAAGGAAAATTGGGGGTTGTTAGACTAGACACTAATTTTGTGGGGGGTGCAGGGTTCCTGGGGTTGGAAATCCAGCTGATCTCTACCTACATATGGTGATAATGAGAGTTTTTCAGGATCAGTGTTCCATACGGTGTGAAATCCATTGCTGGGGTTCGAACCCTGGGAACACCCGGTTGAAGCAAAACACGACCTCCCATTATATAGCTAATTAATAAGTACATGTTACTTGCTAATTCCATCATGTCAGCTCTTGAGTATGAACTAGGGGATGCAAGTGTCGATTATAGATTAATCGTTAGTTGTTCCTTGAATCGACTTTTAATCGATTAATCATTAACAGCGCCACGATTAAGGAACAGTTTATCTTGTGGATTTGGGGTGGGTAAGTGCATCTTTATTTTTATGGAAAAAATCTTTGACGTCACTCGGTTATAAGATCTAAAGAAGTTTTTTCTAATTTGTCGACTTTAATCATAGAGATGAAAAATATTATCTCTATGCTTTCAATAATAAACACTCTTATTCCAATGACGTTCTTTTGTATGTTTCCACGTCCAAAAGTGAGGAGTTATTTCAAAGAAAGAAGTTATGAGAATATTGAATACAAGAATGGATTTAAAAAACCGGTAAAGATGTTGAAGTGTCATTAACTTCAAATAGAGGGTGCAATCTGTCGATTAATTGTAACTAATAAACTTTAATCGTTTAAAATCTTGTCGATTATTCATGTTAGGCGATACTTTTTGCATCCATGTAGGAACATTGAGATAACAGAAGAAGCAACAATTTGCACTTCATTTTTCTCTCTGCAACACGTCCCAGTAATTTGACAAGTACTCGTCCCAAAAGGGTTTAGAGGATTACTTGGTGTAAACAGTGTCTTGGCTCCTTTGTGATATAAAAGCATCTATTATTTTTTAAATTCAATGAGTACTTATGTAAAATGAATTGCACTCATCCGTATGATATTTTTTTAAAGAATCTACCGGATACCAATACGGTAGATTATTTTACAATTCTGTCGATCTGCGGATACAGGCTGAAACGATGTGTGCTTCCAACTACCACTGATATCTGGCGATAGACCTTTTCACGAATCCCAACTCCGATTTTTAACCTATAATATATTTTTATTTGTGTGTGCTATTCAAAATTAAACGAGATTTTTTGAAATAGTCATTTGTGGGGCATTTTCATTAGAAAGAAACGACTATTTCGAAAGTTTACTATATTCGTTCAATTTGGGAATGTACATTAAAACATAAATATTAGTTTGCAATCCTGCAATCATACCTACATTGCTTCAAATGTTGGAACATAGTCTTTATATTCGGACAGTTAAAGGCAATCCAATGGCGAAAAAAACATACTTCAAAACTTTTGGGTTTCAGTTGAGGAGAACTTCCTAATATTCAATTTTGTTCAAAACTTTCACAATGATGATCTATATGCAGTAAGAGTAAAATACTACGGTGAGTCCCAACTCCCAAAATCCAAAATAGGTGAGATAAGAATCACCTTTTAGATTACTATACATATATATATATATATATCAAAAAAACGGACAGGGTACCCAGCCCGGCCGGATCTCGGCAGTTGTTTGAGCTTCCCGGAACCGGCCGGATGTACCTGTTTTTATACACCGGGCCGGGACATCAATATTTTGTTCGTTTGTCATTTGAATTTTGTTTTTAGAAATGAATTTTCGAAATACTCTTTCTAAACAAATGTCATCATTTTTTCCGAAAATCTTTTCTTCTTTAAAAACAACCGTCGTCAATCTTTGTGGAGTTTCTTTTCTTAAAAAAACACATCAGCAATTCTTTTCTTTAAAAAATGTCGTCCACTTTGTTTGGAGCTTCTTTTCTTTAAAAAAAAAATTATTTTAATCACTTCAGTATGTCGAAGGAACGAAAATTATATTAAGTCCCGGCCTGGGTCGGGTCCCGGCGAAAAAAAGGTGTCCTGGTCGTTTCCTGCTATATATATATATATATATATATATCAGGCTTGTGAAAGGAACAGCAAAATTGAATGGCGTTGCAGTGGAAGCACGTTCAATGAACGGAACACAACTTTTTTTTAACGTGAACGTTAACTAAAAAAAGAGAGTGTTTGCGTTCGCGTTCTATCTTAATTTTTCCAAACATTTCTTGGACACTTTTTGGAGATTATTTTTCTAAAAAAAGTCACCACTTTTTTTTGGAAATTCTTTTCTAAAAAAAATTTCATCACTTTTTTCGTAAATCCTTTTCTAAAAAAAAATATTTCGAAAAACAAAAAACGTCATCACGTTTTTTTTGAAATTATTCTCTAAAAAAAAATGTCATCACTTTTTTTGGAGATTCTTATCTAAAAAAGACCATGTTTGAATAGTAGACGTTCTGCGGACCCAGGGTTAGATCCAGTCAACAAATTTATATCATTTGAAAATCGGTTCGGCTCATTTTCTAAGATAAAAACCCTAACATAGATTCAAAATACACAAGGTTATTTTTTTTAATATTTGAACGCTAACGAAACGTGAACGCAAAAAAACATTGAACGGACGCTATTTTTTTTTTAACGCTGAACGGAACGTGGAACACAAAAAAAGCTGAGACGCTCACAAGCCGGATATAT
>CP045893.1:812424-845871 GCA_013387185.1 Caligus rogercresseyi
AATGTTGTGAGGATCGGCGGAGGTACACACTCTCTGAGTGTATATATGCTCTAGTTCAATTTAAAACTATTGTGGTGCTATATATATATAATATCAGGAAACAACCGGGACACCTTTTTTCACCGGGACCGGGCCGGGACTAAATTTTTCAAGTCGGGCCGGGCCAAAACCGGGCGGGACTTAATTATATTTTATATCCTTCGTCATTCTAAGTGACGACGTTTTTTTAGAAAAGAATCTCCAAACAAAGTGACGACGTGTTTTTTTAAAGAAATCTCCAAAAAAAGTGACGACGGTTTTTTTTAGAAAATAATATTCGAATTCCTTGTCAAAAAAACATAACGTAATCCCTTTTTTTGGAAAATAATTTCTAAAATAAATTATGACTGTCAAATGAAAGAGAATATTCAGTCCCGGCCCGGTGTCTAAAAAAACTGAGACACCGGGCCGGGACGCTCAAAAAACAGCCGGGACCCCGGGTTCTCGTTTTTTCCTGATATATATATATATATATATATAAATGGATATTTACCGCCGTGTTATATGGGTACAAAATTAGAAATGTGTTTGGTAAATGTTTCAAATGAAATCACTATATTTAATCAGCATTATCATGAGATTAAATTAAAGGCATACTCATAACGAAACTACATAGACGTACAAAAATATATGTGAGACAAGGTATTCAGTCATTCTCAGATCAAAACATAGCCATGGCACATTTTTATATACATTAATGTATGCATAGTAGACAATCTCCTGTGACTCAAGAAATTTTATATTAATTAACTAAAGTGCAAATATTTGAGATGAAAAAAAAAAAAAAGAGGCCAAATTAAAATCATGAGCATTAAAAAAAGGAGGGAACTTTTAGCAAATCATCACCGTTATTTAAAAACTATGTCTAAAGAAGGAAGTCCTCTGTGAAGTGCATATTTTTATTGTTTACCTACTGAATGTATGTAGATTGAAATGCATCCAAAAAACGCATAAAATGAAAGTGAATACAATGCTATGAAAATTGAAATATAAACATATTCTATTCCCTACAAATATATCTATACTAATAAAAAAAGAATTCCGTTCGTTCGTTTGTTCGTTCGTTCGTTTCTGTATCTCCCGAACGGTTCATGAGATCCTGACAAATTTTCAGTAATAGTTTTGAGACCTCAGGGAGTGTTTTAGTGGGGCTGTCAACTCCTGG
Source organism: Caligus rogercresseyi (assembly GCA_013387185.1). NCBI lineage: Eukaryota > Metazoa > Arthropoda > Copepoda > Siphonostomatoida > Caligidae > Caligus > Caligus rogercresseyi. Next base: position 813,629 of record CP045893.1, read on the forward strand.
AAAATCGTCATCGACATATTAATTTTATTCGCCAAAACGTTTTTTGTCGATTTTTTAAAATTGCCAAGTTAGATTTTTACCAAATTTTCTGTGGATGAGACTGAGGTAGTAAGACGTGTTTTGTTTTATTCGGTGTTTACCAGAAAATTCGTTTTCTACATGATTACTTAAAAATAAGTTTTTTCCATCCCTGTCTTTCCACCCAAATTTAAGTTTTGTGGAAAATAACAACTTTTTATAACGCAACTTTGCGCTAATCAAAATTTTTATATGCCTAGAGATGAAGAGTGATGTCAACTACTCTCAACTAGGGAGCTCGATAGCCGTGCGTGTTAAGGCGTGTTCAACTCTCAATGTTGGGGCGCAGGTTCGAATCCCGAGAGGGGATGGTCATTTTTGGTCTCCCTCATTGATAAGATCCTAGGTTTGATAGACTAATTATAATGCTATAATGTTATTATATCCTATCGGATGCAATTCTATGAACCATATAGGCAAAAAAAAAAAAAAAAAAAAACTTTTCTTGATAAATATATGAAGCTGGAAAAGTTGTCAAGTTGGAAAATCCCGGGCAGCACCGGGTAACATTCGCTAGTATACAATAATTTCTCCATGGGAAATAATATGTTGAGGTGCAATATTATTGGTGTTTGCATATTCATGTATGAAATAAATTTAAGAATTCTAGAGAGATTAGAAAAAAGACCTTTCCAACAGGTGAGACTTCTTGTCCGATTGTAGAGCCTAAAAAGACTCTAGATTAACAATTGATAGTTATTCTAGAGAATGTGATTCCTTAGGCTTAAAGACTAGAATACTTTTTGCCTGTACATGTTTTAGACTGCCGATAACACTAAAGATAATACCAACCAATCGATCTGATATATCATCCTTTTTTGTTAATATATGCACTCTGGAAAAACATCTGTTTTGTACCTCCTCCAATATATGTACAGTCGGCCCTCGCTACTTCGCCCCTCGACATCTCGCAGTTCTTTACTACGCAACGACGGCATGGCTCCCGTTTTTTTACGGCAAAACGTCCCCATATGAACTCAATGGCAGAATTTTCACACAAAAAACTTAAGTCTAATATTCACTCATTGATAAATAAGAAATATTCAGTGGTTTTTAAGATACTTGAGGTTGAAAACTGGTAAGTCTTCGAAAAAGCAAGATGGCGGCCCAAAAAAAAGGTCCGGCCGCGTACATGTATTCAGACGCACGTACGACAACAAGGCAAAATGGCGGTAGGTTACAACGCCGGGTGATTTCAAATCTCTCTAAATTTCAACATATATCAACATCGTGACCCTCATATATATCGCGGTGGTCGTGTAGTGGATCCGGGTCGTTGCGACTTTGCGAGGGACGACTGTATATTGCATAACATTCCATAACCACATGTCACATTAATATTCGACTTTTTCGCCAATAATAATGCGGTATGTTGGTTCATGCATTCGTTACAGTACAGTTGTACATTAATGACTTAGGTGACTGCTTTAAAAGTTACAGAAAATTATTAGAACTAAAAGCTTTATAAGGGGATTTTAATGATAAAATATTGCTAGGACGTGTATATATAATGAATGAACATTTACCATCAACTCTCTTAAAAATATATTCAAAGCGCTAAGAAGTTTTATATTACTATGATTAAGAAAAATGATTTTCGTTATTTAATTCTATCGAAATGAATTTTAAACCCCAACATTAAATATTTCAATTATTTTGATAATAATTATAGTAGAACTATTTTGAACTCATTAGTTCTTCATCAGGGTTGTACTTCCGGAATATATATTTAATATATTATTAAAATACATGTATTTATAGCATTATTATTCCTTTAGTGCTTATTACTTGTTCAATATACTCATAACTTGTTCCTTTACATATTTCAGTCTCAATACTAATTCTAACTCTTCATTACCTGAGCATCGCTCTCTGTTCCTTGGACGTCGTCAATGATCCAGGACTCCTTTTTCGACCTTATACTACCGACAAGGAGCTGCTCCTCCTCCATCGGTTGCGACGAGAGTCACCAACACTGGATGATGTGAGTCATGGCATATATATAGAAGATTCATCAATCTTCTTTTTTTGTTTGTATTTCAGGCTCTTGCCACATCAGATTGGCCAGCACCGCCAATGACCCTGGCAGGGTCCTTGAGTGAGGATTCTCCCGTCATTCAGGACATTCAAGTGCAGTGTGAAAAGTCCCGCATTCTCGTAAACATTATATTTAATCGGCCTTTCCAAGGCGTTATATTCTCCAAAGGACACTTTTCAAATCTTGATTGCGTTCACGTTCCTCCACAGTCCGGGCTGCTCAATGTAGCCTTTGCCATAAAGCAAAACGAGTGCGGGACGTCTGTCTCCGCAGGAATCAATGAGATTTCTGGACAGCCCAATCCTGCTGGAAGCTACGTGGAGAACATCATTGTGGTCCAATTCGATCCTCAGGTCCAGGATGTATTTGATCAGGCACGGAAGCTGCGGTGCACTTGGTATGACTTCTACGAGAAATCCATTTCCTTTGAGCCCTTCCAAGTGGATAACCTGAACGCCATCACAGCCAATTTCCTCGGGGATAATCTTCAGTGTTGGATGCAGATTCAGACTGGGAAGGGTCCTTACTCCTCTGAGGTGAGTGGGATTGTCAAGATCGGCCAGACGCTCACCATGGTCATGGGGATCAAGGATGAAGAAAACAAGTTTGACATGCTCGTTCGGAACTGTGTGGCCCATGACGGGGAGAGAGAGCCCATTCCTCTCGTGGATGAGCATGGATGCATTGTGAGAGAGAAAATCATGGGTAGCTTCCAAAAAATCAAGGATTTCGGAGAGGCTGCCACAGTCGTGGCATACGCTCATTTTCAAGGTAAATACACATAAAAAGCAAGCTTAGGGAAATAATAATACCACAATAGTCAACATCGTTTCAGTAAGCTTCTATTAAATGAACAGAACCCTGTTTGAAATCTACAAGCTCAAATTTATATTAATTAAACTTTTGACCAAAAAAACTGGATTTATAAGCCAGAGGCGGTCCTGGCGACTTTTACGCCCTGGGCGAACACTCCATTGGCGCCCCCCAACCCCCTCCCTCAGTGTTACAAATAACACTGGTTACAAGTCGTATCCACATCCCGCTGCCACTCGAGCTGCACTGAGCTCCGGTGCGGCGTCCGGCAGAAATAGAGATTGGGACGTGATCCGCAGTGTGTGGAAACGCTCTCATTCTTTTCTTTTGACACACACACAACCGTGTATACATGACTGCAGCAAGTTGACGTGATAGTAGGGGTGCCCAGCGACCAGTCCACTAACTTGACTTGGAATTAGCGGTTTTAGAGTAAAAAACTGGCGATTTTTTTTGGAGGGGCGCCCCCAAATAGATTGTTCCCTGGGCAGTCGCCCACATTGCCCATAGCAAAAACCGGCCCTATTATAAGCATTTACAAAACTGTTTTTATATACGACAATCCTTTCTATTCAATGAACAAAACTCTGATAAAAAATATTTTGAACTATGAATACAAGAAGAAGAAGAAAAATAGGTATATAAGGGAATAGTGAGTAAACAATGCCGGATTTATAAATGATTTTTACTTGCGACATTCGTTTCGTTCATCGAATATGAAGTGTATATGTATAATCTTACATTTCTAACGGGATAAACTGGATAGGTTCAATCACTACAACACAAATAAAGGATTTTCTCAATACAATATGCCGTACTTTAAATTTATCCAATAGTTCACTTAATATCCACTTTTAATTGATTATGATGGATATTTAAAATCAGTTTATCACAAGTTTTTTTAATAGACAAAGCTGCCACATATCAAACTCTGATGTCATATTTGACCATGATCAAATTTTATACATTTCAACATCTATAAATAATAGTATTATTTTCAAACATGAAATATATAATCATTTTATAATGATTATATGAGAAAACAATTGGGCAGTTATTATTCTCAACGGCAAAATACTTCAAAACTTAGCACTATAGCACAAAGGTGAACTATAAAGTCGTCTAAAACATTGTTTTCAAAATATTATACATATAATTTTATAGTCAATAACATATACGTTTAATATACATGTATATATATATATATTATTTATTTATTTTGCCTTTATGGTTCGATAAAATTGCATCTGATAGGATATAAATAAGCACCATAGCATTAAAATTAATATATCGAACCTAGGATCTTATCAATGAGGTAGATCAAAAATGGCCATCCTCTCTCTGGATTCGAACCTTTCGCCCCCAACATTGAGAGTTGAACGCGCCTTAAAGCACACGGCTATTACACTCCCTTATTTTAATATTTTAATGAAAAACAAAAATGCCAACTTTTTTTTTAAATATATGACTAAGACTTAAAAACCATATAACATTTTTTACATTAATAACACATTGTATTATGTTTAATCAAAAAGCAAACGATCAAATTTCCCTGTGTAATCCCCCAACATATGAATATCAATACTTATATATCTAAGTATAAGAAACAATGGATACCCTTGGCTGACTTAAGAAGGGTATCAACAATCCATGAGGAAGGAAATGAAGAAATTAAAATTAAAGCGTTAAAGTAAAGTAGCGCATGCATAACATAAAATGCTTCCTTCTTTCCCAAAAGGAATTGGCCAAATTTTTTAGTTCTTCTTTAGTCCGTAAGGGGCGCTTTAATGCTAGAGCTAGAGCAATTAAAAAAAGCATGTTTGGATACGTTTTATATCTTGAAAAAAATGTTTTTGAGTATCCATATTTCAAATCATCAAACTTAATCCCTTTAAACCGTTTTAAATAGAATTGTGACGTAATTTCATGGACTAGCGACATCTAACGTAAAAGAAAATAACCAATATTTTGGTCAATTTTTTTTGTTTACTTTTTCCTTGTATGCGCTACTTTACTTTAACGCTTTAATTAAAACTACATCCAAATATGAATGCATTTCCTGCTTTTTCACGGACACAACACATTGCAGGGTTAATCATGAGTGAAGCAAGTCACATCGACGCACAAGTGTCAAGACATCAACGGAGTACTAAAAGTGTTCCAATTATTACTATTATTATTATTTAAAGAGAAAGTTGTGGACTACTACAAATATTATTATATACTACAGCAGCAATTACATGGATATTTTAGAAGAAGAAGGGAAACAGTAATTACCAAGGCAAATTACGGCTCAAATGTGTGCGTCCCTTCACACTTTGATTCGCATAGCGTTCCACATATGTACATATTGAAGAAAGTCTCACAATTCGATGTGTAAGGAAACTTTTTCAAAGGATAAGACGCTGTAGAAAACATATGTTCATCATACATATATTTCTACTCTTACACGTAGAATGTCTGAAGAGAAAATCTTGACATTTGGTAAACCATCTGTTGTTGGGGAAGAAGGATATGTGTTCAAAAAATACACGTTAATGATTGGTTAGTGTGTGTGTGTGCAAGGTGGTTTCAGTTAAAGCGTTAAAGTCTAAAGTAGCGTATGCAAGGAAAAAGTAAACAAAAAAGTAATTAGCCAAAATTTTGGTTATTTTCTTTAACGTTAGATGTCGCCTGTCCATGAAATTACGTCACAATCCTATTAAAAACCGGTTTAAAGGTATTAAGTTTGATGATTTGAAATATATCATAATAAAAAACGTCACCAAATGTAAAAAATAAAAGGACTATTATTTTCAAAGAGCTCCGGCATCCCAGCGCCCCATACAGACTAACGAAGAACTAAAATTTTGGCCAATTTCTTTTGGGAAAAAAGGAAGAATTTTATGATATGCAGCCGCTACTTTACTTTAACGCTTTAGTTTGAGTATGTATAATTATCCTTAGCTTGTACTAATTGTCATGGAATATGTACTACTTAGGACACGGAAAAGCATTGGAGAATAAGATCATGGATCAATAAATGGCATTAAGTTATCTTTTTGTTATTGTTAGATAACAAACAACATTTATAAGTACAGTCGTCCCTCGCAAAGTTGCGACGGCCAGGATCCACTACACGACAACCGCGATATATATGAGGGTCGCGATGTTGATATATACATTCTGCCATTGAGTTCATATGGGGACGTTTTGCCGTGAAAAAACGGGAGCCAAGCCGTCGTGGCGTAGTAAAAGAACTGAGAGATGTCGAGGCGCGAAGTAACGAAGGCCGACTGTATTTTAAAGGAATCACAAACCTACCGCCATTTTGCCTTGTTGTCGTACGTACGTCTGAATACATGTACGTGGCCGGACTTTTTTGTGGGCCGCCATCTTGCTTTTTCGAAGATGTACCAGTTTTCAACCTCAATTTCTGCCATTGAGTTCATATGGGGACGGTTTGCCGTGAAAAAACGGGAGCCAAGCCGTCGTCGCGTAGTAAAAGAACTGCGAGATGTCGAGGGGCGAAGTAGCGAGGGCCGACTGTATTTTGATATTATGTTGATACATTTATAGTCGCTGCTGGGACTTGGATGGATATCTATGATGATTTAATTCTGTAATTAAGAAATCATAGTAGTTGTGATAAGAAATCCTTTCTGGATGTATCTAGTAAGCCAAGGAAGAGATTGTAGTTGAAGCGATCAAAAAGATCTGATTCCCACAGTAGATCCTGCATAATTGACGAACAACATCTTTAATTATTATATTAAATCACATATAAACAAACACAGATGCAAATTAAATTAATGAACTCCTCCTATATATTATTCTAAAGGACCTATTTTTAATAATTGTAAGCGTATACATTTAAATTCCATACATGATTGGTTTATTTTGATCTGTGTTATGTTTCTATAAAATACCATAGAGATATAAAGATATAGAGAGCTGATTCCCTTCAATAGCAGAAAAAAACAGCGTTCTACTGTTTCTGTGTGTCCACTATAAACAAAGTAATTGATACTACGTCATCGTAAGCTGATCATATAGATATAAACATAACACAATGACGTATTTCTCTTCCTTCCAATATCAGAGACACATCATTCAGCTATACTCTTGACACAATGACGTATTTCTCTGGCGAGTCCAATAAGCTCTCTATATCTTTATATCTCTATGTAAAATACACATCCCTCCAAATCCAAAGATGTCGTCTCAATGATTAGTGTTGATAAGTTAACAGGGTCTTAAGGTTGTTCTATCAATAATAATAATTGTAGGGCAACATCAAGTGATGGCTCATGCTGATGAAAGAAAAATAAAGCGAATTTAATTTATAAATAAATTATGATTTTTACAAGATATATCTTCATATTATAATAATAATAAGTTCGAGGATATTTTTCTGATTTAAATATACCACGCGAATTGATTTTTAGAATATCCATTTGACTGTGGGATCTTCTTTTAAGTATTAAAAAACAATAATATTTACATCAACAAGATAATTACTTCAGCATTATTTGCTTAAGTAATCGAATATATATTATGTTAATTGTACCATGAGTGGATGCATTATTAAAAAAATGATTGTATTTTTGAATGAATGTGGACGATGGATATATGCAACTGAACTCCGAGTATGACAAATAAAAATTACCAAACCTTCAATTGCACCTTCTCTTCGTTGAACGATTTCTATGAATTTGATTATAAATAAAACCATCACCTATCTTTCGCTTTAAAATTATATATGTAATTTATTTAGAGGGAGAAGCAAAATAGACAATAACAAGTGTGCCCAAATCGATCGCAAAAAAGTCAAGGCAAAAGGAAATTATTATCGGGTGTACAAGTGAAACGTTATTGAGATCTAATACTGCAGCAAGAAGAATTACGTGAAAACCAATTTTACAGTATGAAAGAACATAGATATATTTTAAATCTTTTCATTCGATGTACCCGCCGTTGGCGACCACGATGGCAATGAGGCGCTTCCTAAAAGCCTGGCAGACCTTGACCACGAAGTCCTCGTCCATGCCGGCCCACTCCTGGTTGACGGTGGCTTTAAGGGCGGCGATGTTTGGGTGGCGAAGCTCAATGTGCGGCCAGAAGGCGTAGTCCAAGGGTTTGGCGTCGGGGCTCTTGGGGGGGGGGGGCACAAGTCCTTGTCCCAGAAGTCCATCTCCTGCCCAGGAACGCCTGCATGGCCCTCGCAGTATGGACGGGTGTTCCATCCTGCTGGAGCACCACATTCCCATCGGGGAAGTTCTCCCGGACCCAAGGGATGAACTTGATCCTCAGTATCTCGATGTAGTCGGCCGCAGTGAGCATGTAGCCGGTCGGGAACAAGATGAGATCCATGGCCTTCCCGTTCGAGGCCACAAAGCCCAAGGATATCACGCTGGCTGGATGCTTGGTTGAGGTGAGGGTCCTCACGTTCTCGTCGACGTCCCCGAAGCTCAGGTACCGGTCATTGCGCCTGTTTCGCATCTGATCCACGGTCCATGTCTTCTCGTCGCTGAAGATGACGACAAGGCCGGCTTTGGCACTCTTGAGGTCGTTGATAAGAGCTTGGCAGCGTTGGAGATGCTTTTCCTTCATTGCAGGGGTCAGCAACGGCATCTCCAACCTCACCGAACTCTTCCCGCCCGAGTTCTTGACTGCCAAGGCCAACGTGGAATGCAGAACGCCCATGTCGACCGCGTGGGCCTGATCGACTTCAACGGTCCGCCATGAGGATTCACTTCCTCCCCGTCAAGAGACTTCTTTGCACCCGACCTTGAAAGATGACGAGCAATTTTTTTTCGTACTTTGTTGGAAAGAAGCTGAGAAGATAACAAAACAAAAAAATTAGCTAAATACGAGTGTAAAAGTTTCACTTGTACACCCGGTACATGTTAATAGTGATTTTGCTCTGGCATTTATTAACTTTCTATTACTGCGAATCCTTTGCAAAAACAATTAAACAAGTTTCAACGCTTATATTTCAGAATCCGACAGAGTACCTGGCTTTTTTTAGGTCTGCCAAGTTAGGAAAAACCTCTCAAATTCACCGGACACTCAATTGGTTGCTTTATTATTTTTAATCTCCTTATATTAAATAACAAGTTCCGGTTCATGCTTCTTATATTATATATATATATATATATATATATATATATATATATATATATATATATATATATATATATATATATATATATATATATATATATATATATATATATATATATATTATATATATATATATATAAGTTGTTAGGAAGAAAATGGATCAGAGTCTTTTTATCCTTATCGCATATACAGACATCGTTCTTGGCGTGTTGTAATAAACTTGTATATAAAGCTGGTGTTTTTATCTTATGAATCGACTTAAATATATTTGAAATAATAAATTTTACTTAGCTCACATCATCAATTGATTTAAAAAATGATCTTCCTGAAAGTAAATTTATTACGAGCTACATATTGTTAAAAAAATCTAAATGCATGAATAGTATGAAATTGAAAAGAGTGTTGGATTCTATTGTTTTGAGATCTTTTTTCCCTCTTCTTTTGAAAGATACTAGAGGCAAGTAGGCCTAGATTTTTCTTTATGTCATAACTTTAATGTATGAGAGTATCTATCTATAAAAGCAGGGTTTTCTATGGCGTGAGAAATTTAAAAGCTACCTAAATGATGGTATTTCTTAATGTTCTCATTCTATATATTGTTCATCCTCTGATGCAAGAGCACACATAAAAGAACTCATGATATTATCAAAGCCTCATACCACATTATAATTACATTTACAGCCTTCAAGTTTCCGGACTCCATGAATGTTCACTTCCAATGCATTATCCAAGTCTGCCGCTTCAATGCCCTCCCTCCAACTGCTCCCCCGGGCGAGCCTACGTCCACACCTCAAACCTTCCACCGCCCCCGGTCAGCCTCCCCGGACGCCCGGTCTCCCGGAAGAAGAAACCCAAGAAGGGCAGTCAGACTCGTTATTCGCAGATTCGAGTCAAGCGATCTGGCCTGGAGGCTCAAGGATTAATAGCCACGGAAGGCGTCCTTCAGGTCATTAGCCCTCGTGACCTGGCACTTGGTCGGCAGCAAGTGAACTTTGGAGGAGGAGGATTCTTCGACCCTGAGAGCCAAGAAGAAGATGAGGGACATAGAGGCTATCATCACGAGGAGGATGATCTCTGTCTCTCTATTTTGAGCTTCTCAACGAGCATTCTTCTCCTACTATTTGTATCCATGATTTCATGTATATTCACCACAATCTCTTGCTCAAGTCTTAACCGAAGGTCAAAAAAGTCCAATGCCTGAGTCAATTTCAGTTCATTGCCAAAGAGGAGTAATAAAAAACAGCTCTGTGCAATATGATTGGATCATATATTTTACATAAATGATATAGGTTTATGTAGGGTTCAGGATATAAGAATGTATTTTTGTCGCTTATAAACAAAATGAATTATATTTTATTAATATATACATTCCATAGTTACTGTATGTGACGACCAAATGAGTATTTTAGGAATAATATTGAAATGCACCAATTTATATACATATATATGCAACAAAGAACTTGAATGATATGAGCCAATTCCCCTTTCTGATTGGATACAGTATTAAGAATCTATGAATATAATCAATCGTCAAGGAGGTTTTATAGTATTATGTCATGGCTATTATTGTTTAAACATCATTTAATGATTTATCTTTTGTTAGACACATTTTATTACCAAAAAATACATATTTATATAAATACTCATTTTTCCATCATTTAAAAAGTACATATAAGAGTCTAAAAAGAGAACCGGAGTATTATATTATTTTTCTTCGACACAAAGTAAATAAGAGGGCTCAGTATCCCCTGTCCTCATTGTTGTACTTTCGTATGTTCTTGATGAGTCGTCGCGTCACCCAGATTCCGAAGAAAGAAGAAGCCATTTGATAGACGCAGATTCCAGCAATGGTGGCCGTCCATGGTTCCAGCCACCAGGCAAGCTGCTGTTCGCATCCGTAGGGATATTCTACCCCCAAGACACGATCCCTACACTCATCTGGGACCTGCTTGTAAAATTTGTTATAGTCATCCGAACCATCAGCGCCGCAACAGCCAACCTATTATAGAAATATATAGTATGATAAGTAATCTGTATTTTTTAAAGACTATAATATGCTATAATAAGATCTCTATGACTCCCTGTAACTACATTCAGATTATTTTCAGCAAAAAAAAAAATGAAATTGGTTTAATAATATGTTATTTGCATTAGATTTTCAATTTTCAGGCCGAAACTCAGCCAATTATTATAACATCTGAACAGGTTTGATTATTATTTATATTTTCACTAGTCCAAAAGTAGTAGTAGTCCTTTCTATCAAACAGACAGAAAGAGAATGAGAGAAAAGAAAGAGAGTATAGATATTTTTATGCCATAAATCATAACAAATCGATAATGTGACGTCATGTGTGACGTTTCAGTTTTTCTTATCTAATCAGAGGAATGTAAGCATGGCGTTCTGCGCATCTTGTATTATATATCTTTAGATGTGAACCAAGATGTTGTCGTTTTTTGTTTATTGCCTATTTCGTTCAAATATCTCCGTGGAGTGGATATGAATACGCATTAAAATTGTCCAGCAAGACGAGGATCTTTTCAATGTGGTTGATGAATATAGAACTTCCCCTCTCGAGAGTAATGCCAGCTAGTGTTGTGTCGGTCCCAATTTATTCGGTCCGGTCCAGTCCAGTCTTAAGACCGGTCCTTAGGACTGTCGGTCCTTGGATTGGTCCTTAGGACCGTCAGTCCTTGGGATCGGTCCTTAGGACCGTCGGTCCTTGAGATTGTCTTTTGTCAGTCCTTTAGTTTTCATAAAATGTTGAAAGAGTATTAATTTAATACGTTCTAACTGCTAATATTGTATTTACATATTCGATCATACTGAGCTTTAATTCAATAGCAACAAAAGGGTTAATAATATTTATATTAGACAATTTGGAAACATTTTTATCATAATATAGGCTTTTCAGTGTACTTGTCGTCGGTCATTACTCATTAAATGTTTCTGTAAAAATAATTAATCAGCTCATTGAAGATGTTCTTTCTTCATATAGAGGATTTTTTCTTTTCATAGCAGTAAGAGATGTTGACAACAGGCTACGACATTAAAAAACACATTTTTCCTTTTCTATGGACCGACAAAAAGGACTGAACTGGACAGAACCGGACCGGACTGGACTGCAGTCCTGGTCCTTGATAAGGACCGGAACAACACTAATGCCAGCATCATCAATATTGAGAGTGCTTACAAAAAGTGGAAGGGCTTTTAGAGGTTTATCTATGAAGAACTATTCTATGGATTTTATTAAAAATCAAAGCTTTTTTGAAAATATATATTATTAATACATAACCTCTCGACAATACTATATTTTGGGTTTTAGAAGCCAGAAAATTAAATTTATACATTCACCTAAATTCATTTTTTTCTTACATTACTAGAGACAACCAAGAAATAAGATAGAATTAGCAGCAGCTTTTGATAAAGCATTTTGTTCCATATTTTGGAGCCGAATCGGCGTTACTTTTAGGGGTCTAAACCTGTAATTAGCTTTTATAAATCCAACTAAAATATTCTATATTTTTTCTCTTTTCTCATGTTGTTCTCATCTATGATAATGCGAATATTTTATAAAAATGAATATATAATTAAGAATATTTTTATTGAAACCATAATAATAATAATAGAAACTCAGTAGGTTTTTTTACGAGAAATAACAATAATTTTCCGATTAACATAGAAGCCAAATAGGTGGCTTTATGTTCAAAAAGCAACTGATCAATATACGAATAAAAGATAAACAGTCACTAAAAAAATAGTATTCATATTATGCCATTTGAGATTGAGGAATTGAAAAGTTTTAGAATTTGACATTTTGTCGTTCTTGCTAGTTTTTTAATGATGAATTGGCGAGACTTGTTTTTCAATCCCAAGACATTTTTACCTCCACCGAAGGAGGTATTGTTTTCACTGGCGTTGTTTGTTGTTGTTGTTGGTTTGTTTGTCAGCAGGATAACTCAAAAAGTGCGGATCGGATTCGGATGAAACTTTTTGGAGTTGTTGGAAATGCCCAAAAGAAACATCTCTGAGTGCAGAATTAAGATGCAAAATGAGCTAAATACTAATAAATATTTCAAGTTAGCCTACTCTGCCAAAGATGTCGCTTTGCTGTGAAATCGGGTGCCGGGAGCGTCTTCCTCTCGGAATTTCCGTCGAGGGGAACCCTCCCCCGTCCATTTACGCCGCCCCAGTCGTGAAAAAATCCGCCTCGGAAGGCTCATAAGGACCCCGTGACGGCGGAGGTTTGCACTCTCTGAGTGTATATATGCCTCTAGTTAAATTTATTTTTTAATTCACAGTTCAGAAAATATACATATAAAATTATTTATAAAAATGAAAGCTAACCCACAGTAAAAACTATATAAGTAAGCATTTTAGCTTATTTTTTTTAAAAGCATCGATGCTGAACAAACATACTTTAAAACTATTAAAGAATCAAATGTCTACATATAAGTAAAAACAGTGTAAGAAGTTTTAAAGTTAATTTGTACAAAAAGTTTTAACTATCGAAAGGAAAAAATAGATACTATATTTCATTTTGACCACCAATCACCTCTTGTATTAAGTTATAAAGAAACTGTATGGTCAATTGTCTGACGACAGGTTTGTCCATATTACAAAAATCATTTAAAGATTATATAAGTTAATGATACTGTGTTCAACTCGCAATCCCAAATACATAGGTCGGATTAGACTCGTCGAAGAGAGTATTTTATGTTGGAGGAAATAACTGTAATTATGGTACAAAATATATTAGACCCAAAAAATTATATGACAATCCTCTTTGGTCAAAATGAAAAAGTGGAAGTATGCAGATTACACCTTACACCTTATTTAAATTTGTTTTTACCATTTAGCAACTAAGAAAATGTTTGGTAAACAACATAAAATGATAAACGATATTAGTTAACTATATAAAGTGAAAGACCACTTCATGAATGTCGACTTTCCAGCGTTATAAACTCATCGCATCTAAGCTTTAAAGTAAAGTAGCGCATGCAAGGAAAAAGTAAAAAAAAAAATTGGCCAAATTTTGGTTATTTTCTTTAACATTAGATGTCGTTAGTCCATGAAATTACGTCACAATCCTATTTAAAACCGGTTTAAAGGATTAGTTTGATGATTTGAAATATATTATGATAAAAAACGTCTCCAAATAAAAATAATAAAAGGACTTTGTTATTATTTTCAAAGAGCTCTAGCATCAGCGCCCCTTACGACTAAAGAAGAACTAAAATTTTGGCCAATTCCTTTTGGAAAAAGGAAGAATTTTATGTTATGCATGCGCTACTTTACTTTAACGCTTTAATCACATCCACCTTATGTAGCAATTCCTCCATTCTTTTTTGTAATATGTAGAAACTCACGTATTCTTGAATCTTTCTCATGATGCGAGAAGCCCTTGGATCCTCGTCCCATCGCATGACGAGTCGAATAAAGACCTCATGAAGTTCTGCCCTAAGAATATTGCTCTCCTCAACGCCATAAATACAAATACAGATGGCTGTGGCTAGCTGAAGGATCATGAGAAGAGCCATGATGATCCAGTGGACCGTAAGGTGAAGTGGGGACTCCTATAATGAAAGGAAAATTGAAAATATGTACACATAAAAACTAATGAATTAAATTATGGATGTCCAAAGTCCGGCGGACAAATATGGCCTTCATCTGTCCTGGATGTACAAGTGGCACATTAGTCAACAGTGTTACATATCAGTAGGGATAAAGAAAAGGTGTTTCTTTTTTAAACGTGATTGGTTCATAGAAAAAAGAGATGTAATAATAAAGATTTGGTATACTGCTAATAAATATCCCTTCACTCGTGGCTGTTCATTAGTGAACATCAATTTATAGAGAAGAAAATCATCATTGATATACTAGTCGTCTCTTTTTCATAAGCCTGGATTCATGCCATTTAAATTATCTTAGAATGGACTTTTTTAAATTATATTTATTAATACTAATTGAATAAAAACTGTTCAATAATAAAATAATGCTTATTTTGTTCTGTCGAAAATGGATCATCACTCAGACTACCAGACAAATAGAGAAAACGATATTATCAAATTTAAAACTATGTTTAGTTGTGAATTTGCGAGAACAACCTTATAGTGTTATCCATAGTTAACAGACGAAAATTCATAAAATAAAAAGCACCCCTCTCTCTCTATTTTTTCTTTCTTGTGGAGAATTAAGTTACAGAATTTTCTGTATCTAATGTGACCTAAAGCGTTAAAGTAAAGTAGAGCATGCAAGGAAAAAGTAAACAAAAAAAATTGGCCAAAATTTGGTTATTTTCTTTAACGTAGATGTCGCTAGTCCATGAAATTACGTCACAATCCTATTTAAAACGGTTTGAAGAGATTAAGTTTGATGATTTGAAATATATCAAATCACTACAACATTGTGCGAGATTCAAATATAAATAATAAAGGACTTTGTTATTATTTTCAAAGAGCTCTAGCATCAAAGCGCCCCCTTACGGACTAAGAAGAACTAAAACTCCGGTCAATTCCTTTTTGGGAAAAAGGCAGAATTCTATGTTATGTATAACGCTACTTTACTTTAACGCTTTAATGTGAACCATGTAAAGCAATCATTACCCGCCCATGAACCTTTGGCTCTATAGACAGATATAGCGACTGTTCTAGCTCAAGATGACTACATATTTGTTAACAGAATGGAATTATTAACAATATAGTGCCAGTGTAACATAGACTTATTGAAATAATTTACATGCGTATAGGGATGTTGATTTTTATGGGTCTCAAACGTTTGTAAAAATATACATTTATAGAAATCGGGTATACTTCAATGTAAGAAGTGGTCTGATGTGAAAAAAAGAATTAGAGTTTTTTTCAGTGATATTGTAAACGGGAAAAAATCTATTTAAAAAAGCCATTTTACCTCAAATGGTTCCCACGCCTGAGTTGGAGGCTGAAGTAATGTTTGAAATGAGTGATTAATAATTGAATTTTTTAAATCAATTGCAAAGCCTTAACAATTCATTAAAATGTCAGCTGAGATAATCGGATCCTAAAGTCCGAACCAGTTTGGCATCACAAAAATGGTTTGAAAGTGTGTGGGGATCGAAGATACAGTCGGCCCCTCGTTACTTTGGCCCCTCGACATCTCGCAGTTCTTTTCTACGCGCGACGGCTTGGCTCCCGTTTTTTTCACGGGCAAACCGTCCCCATATCACTCAATGGCAAATTTTATGGCAAATATATATCAACATCGGCGACCATCATATAATCGCGGTGGTCGTGTAGTGGATCCGGCCGTCGCGACTTTGCGAGGGACGACTGTATTTTAGTTCGATCTCGAACCTTATTTTTTGTTTTGAAATAGATTGAATCCTTTCTCTCCCCTATAGTTTGTTTCTTGAAAATTAATCATACCTCTTTCTCCACCTCTCCACAGGAATTTTGATCGAATAAACTATCCGGGAGTTTGGATTACAGGTTCAAACTAAGCTTTGTAAACGGATTCGATGGTTGCGAACCAGTGGGTACACAATCTCTATGTAAAAATATCAGGATAAATAATATCACTCTTTAGTTCGGAGATTTGGAACCAAAAAAATTGGTTCCCTGCCTGATTACCGTATTTGCATTCATTGCTGTTTTTATGGCATGAATGTCAACCAAGGTTTTTCTATGCGTTTATAATACCTCACAATTAAAGTGTTAAAGTTAAAGTAGCGCATGCATACCATAAGAGTCTTCCTTTTTTCCCAACAGGAATTGCTAAAATTTAGTTCTTCTTTAGTCCATAAGGGCGCTTTGATGTTGAGTTTCTTTGAAAAGAATAACAAGTCCTTTTTTATTTATATTTGGAGACGTTTTTATCTCGCACAATGTTTGTAGTGATTTGATATATTTCAAATCATCAAACTAAATCCCTTTAAACCGTTTTAAAATAGGACTGTGACGTAATTTAATGGACTACGACATCTAACGTTAAGAAAATAACCAAAATTTTGGCCAATTTTTTTTGTTTACTTTTTCTCTTGCATGCGCCACTTTACTTTACGCTTTACTCACAATATGTTTTTCCACTCACAAAAGAAAATGGACATCTTAAATAACCCTTACATGACCCCCATTGCTTACCGTCCAAACTCCAAAGGCCCCGTATAGATGATTGACGACCCCAAAAATCATGGTGACCATGGCAACTATGGCAGTGCCAATACGTATACCATTCTATTTCCTCCACAAACTCCCAAAAGTCCAGATCGAATCTTATCCAAATGCAGATCCGACGTGGTGAGTGCCAGAAGAATCCAAAACATTGAAGAAAAGAAGCATCAGACGGGAGTTGTTGATCCGTTCATCCAGGATGTCCAGGTCCCCCTTATTGGTTGAGAGGAGTACGCCCTCGACATGCCAAAAAGCTTGTTCTGTAGATTTCGTAATACGAGCGAATAAGAGGTGAGGGGAAAAGCCTCGATGGGCACCCGTAAAGTAGTTAGAGTGAGTTTTTAGTATATTATCTATCTATCTTTGGCTTTGTTTGTTTTATTTGATAAATGCCTCAAAGATAAGGAAACGGCTATAAGTATCCCTTGAATAAGTAATCTACACAAGTGTGCGTATGTCATTAATATCTCGACTATTAGTCATCAATTGAATAAGGAATTTCATGAATCTATACATTACTATTTCTTATTTAAATTATAAATATCAAACCTTCTTTTTCATGCATTCCATAGGAAATAGTAAAATAACACTTCTTTTGTTGTGATTATAAAATTACCTTAATCCTCTTAATCATGATATAATAACAGGCTTAATATATTAGGCTGTATGTACATATACAACACTAGTTTTACGTAAGCCTTAAAGTAGTAGCACATGCAAGGAAAAAGTCACAAAAAAATGGCCAAAATTTGGGTTATTTTTTTTAACGTTGATGTCGCTAGTCCATGAAATTACGTCAAATCCTATTAAAAAACCGATTTAAAGGGATTAAAACACTCAAAACACCTTTTTTCTAGATAAAAACCCTCCAAATTTAAATAATAAAAGGACTTTATTATTTTCAAGAGCTCTAGCATCAAAGCGCCCCTAACGGACTAAAGAAGAACTAAAATTTTTGGCCAATTCCTTTTGGAAAAAGGAAGAATTTTATGTTATCCATGCCTACTTTACTTTACGCTTTAGTTTCTACGTTCCCAACCCTGAATTGTAATAATAATAATAATAATAATAAAATAATTACTGCATCAACTAATTGAAACTAAATTAGAGGAACAACAAAGTGCCAGCCTTGTTTTGAGTGAGAGACTTTTCACACAAGCAATGACGACTTGCTGACAACGATATGGTTGAACTGTTTGGGAGCATAAACCTCCTACCATTTGCGATATTTTAGTCTGTGAACCCGTGCCGCACCTACCAGAATCTGAGCTATGCCATTGGGTGCAACTCTGAGACTCAAATCTGATGATGTAATGTGTTTTAAAAACGTGAAAATAAAGCACGTATTCTAGATGAATAATGGACAATAATGTATTAATTAATTTAATATTTTAGGAAGTGATTAATATTAAAAATTCGTCTATTTTTCATATGCCAACCCTCGGCGACCAGTATGGAGCTCTTTTCTCGGGCATAAGACTGTAAAAAACTTTAATTTCATTCGTTTCAGGAATAGCAGCCCACTGTTCATTGGCAGTTGTCTTCATGGCTTGAACATTGGGTGGTCACATATATGAACAAATCCCATATCTATAGTCAAGGGTGGCTTGATCCGGTTAGAAAAGGGACCAAATATCCCACAACCAAAACGCCAGATAATCTGAACACCATTTCTATTCTTTTGGATTTATGGCGGTTGACGATTTGATTGTCATCCCAACAGCCAACTTAGCCACATTGACGCCACATATTAATTAGCAAAATATGCATATTCTTTGTTCTTAATATAACATTCTTACAGCAAATTTTCATTTCAGTTGCATATTTTTTATTTTATTATATCAATACAAGTAAAGACCATAGAGATATAAAGATATAGAGCACTCATTACCTTCAATTTATTAAGGCGTTAAAAATAGTAGTTTAAACTATATGTTTATTTTGTATTTTTATACCGCATATAGAAAATCGTTTTTATATACCTGTGCTGTATAATATGTGAACAAAATTAATTAAAAAAAATTAAAGTAGCGCATGCAAAGAAACCAGTACGAAAAAAAATTGTGCAAATTTTGGGTTTTTTTTTACGTTAGATGTCGCTAATCCCTAAATTACGTCACAATCCCTATTTAAAACCGGTTTAAAGGGATTTAGTTTGATGATTTGAAAATTATCAAGATAAAAATGTCTCCAAATATAAATAATAAAAGGATTTTTGTTATTATTTCAAATAGCTCTAGCATCAAGCGCCCCTTACGGACTAACGAATAACGAAATTTTGGCTAATTCCTTTTGGAAAAAAGGAAGAATTTTATGTTATGCATGCGCAACTTTACTTTAACGCTTTACCTTCAATAGTAGAAACATCGTCGTTCAGCTGAATTCTGTTCCACTATAAACAATGTAATTAATACTACGTCATCGTAAGTTGATCATGGAGATAGAAAGATTGGTTTATTGGACATAATGACGTATATCTCTGAAGAATCCAATAAACTCCATATGTCTTTATATCTCCGATATATTTTATTTAGCGATTATTATGTGACGGCAGCGGTCCTTGTTTGAATTCACAAGTGAAAAATAGGTCTCTTATATTGCTAGGATGAAGAGTAGGCATGATAAAATTACTATAAATATCCGAGATGTATTCATAGTTCCTATTTTTTCACAAATATATAAACAGTCGAGTTTGATGAAATCACTGGTTATTTTAGTTGTTTCTTCTTTTTCTATTGTCCTTAGACTTTGATAAAGCTAAACAATCTTCATCCTTAAATAAATGAAAAATAATAATACATGAACAGAGTTTATATACAAATATCATGTTATACTAATAGCGTAGCTCTACAATTTTTTTGTAAGCCTGCATCTCAGCTTCATATATATTTTTTTCAAATATATATCCCATGTCCATACCCTATTCGACGAACTCTTCATGCATAACCATTTTTAAACGCGAAGCATTTAGCACCTGTACATGAAGTTCATTTGTTTAGCACGTTATGAATATATTCGTTATCATCGTTTTCCAACACTCATTTCATCCATGGAAAAATCGCTTCATTCATCTCCATAAATAAATCTCAAAAACCCACCTTCAACCACCTATCTATATGCAACCTCTCATGCTGCTACCTCCGTGAATTGTGATAGCAGTCTGGTAGGAGCGCTACCGTGGCCCCCACGTTCCCCGCGTTAAGGAGTGCCTAAAGCAGAGGCAACCCTTAAGTCACGTGACTCATTCCTCCCCTTTTTGTAACAGCCCAGCAAGACCGGTATGAAGGAAGCTCCTTTTTTGTACAAAGTGAGACGGAGCCTTCCCTTTTTGGTTGTCTCCAGCGATATTTTTATTTTATTGTTGTGGCATTGGGACTTGGAGTAGAAGAAGATTCTCTAGATGTCCCGTCCTCGTCGAAGTAATGCGGGTTCCAAAATGGCCTCCCTCCTGGATGAGGAGGAGCGACGTGTGGTTCGAAGTGATGAGTTCTACTCGAGCACCTACGGGGGCTTTGCGGAGGAAGAGGATGATAAGGAGTATGCGTATGAGTCTCCAGTTGAGGGTGACACCGTGGATTCGGACTTCTCCATTGACGAGAACGATGAGCCGCGCTCCGACTTGGAGGATGCAGAGGAGGGCGGAAAGGGTCGACCCAGGAAGGCGCGGACGCACGGCGTCGTAACAAAGGCCTACAGAGAGCCCAAACGGGATGATGTCCCCGGGAGACGGGAGAGAAGAGCAGCAGCAAGAAGAAGAGTGTCTTTTTCTCTCCTCCTCCTCTTCCTCCTCCGTTGTTGCTCCATCCTCGGACACAGGAGGAGGAGGAGACCCCACCAAGAGGAGTCCTCCTCCCTTTCCCCCAGCCCAAAGTACACCTCTCGGACTTCTCCATCCACCGCCGTGCCTCCACACTCAACAAGTCCGCGGAAACCGTGAAGCGCCTCAAGGAGCGTGCCGCATTGGCCAAGCGGAGGCTCAAAAAGATGCCAAAGAATAAGAGACCCCCGCCGGCCCCCTCACACAGGAGGAAATCCTGGAGGAGTGCAAACTCACGGAGAAACTCAACATGGAGTCACTTAAAAAGTTTCAGGAAATGGAGCTGGAAAACAAAAGGAAGGCCAAGTTTGCCTCCAAGCGGAAAATGGAGGGACCCTTCATACGATATCACTCCATTGCCACGACACTCATCTCGGTAAGGAAAGAATGAAGGTCGGGCTAGGAAGATGACAGGCCAGAGGAGTTGGGAAATAGAGAGATACTTAGAATTTTTGGACCTCTTTGGTAATCATGTAGATATATGAATAAGTATGTGATATTAGTAAATGAGGATACTTTTTTATTTGGATATATCATGCGTGCCTTCCTCTCTCGGGAGTCGACCCTGCACCTCAATATTAAGAATCTATCACGTTGCCCCTAAACTTTGGTTCTCTACTATTTTTTTAATGTTTTTATTTTGAATCACAATACAAACATAATAATAGCTAATGTTTAAAAGAAAAACTTTTATATGTCCCGTAAAGTATTTCATGATATAGTTGAATTATTTTTTTAAATTGCTCTATAATAGACCTTAACAAGTTAATATGTGTCATAATTATTATAGTATAGCTTTATATGTGACACGCCTACTGAGAAAGAAGCATTACAAATATATAGCAGCTTTGTCAGATCACACATTGTTTTTTTTTTGCCTATAGGGTTCGATAGAATTGCATCCGAGAGCTTTATAGCATTAAAATGTGTCACTCGAACCTAGGACCTCATCAATGAGGTTGACCAAAAATGGCCATCCCCTCTTGGGATATATTCGAACCTGTGCCCCCAATATTAAGAGTTGAACACGCCTTAACCCACACGGCTATCGCCGCACTCCCTTTTGTTTTTCATATTTAAAAAGTCTTCAAGGATTCTCTGAATTTGTATATGTATGGATTGAAATGCTATTTTTCATTTTGCTTAGATAGATAAAAGATAGATTTATGAATCCAGGCTATCGTTTAAATGTGTGATGCATTCACGAATTTCGTGTTTTTTTGTTGCTATTGTATTTTTTTGCTCCGTTTCTATGTCTGAATCACATATTCACACATTAAATTTTTGATCATTATTACAATATTATTTAACTAAAGCATAGAATAAATCAAGTGCTTACATTTTTGCAGGCATGGCATCACAGGGGGGGATGGAGGGGGGATCATTGGAAGGCAATGCTTCCCAAATAGAGGTTTTTCTTACCCCCATCCCCCTGGTTATCCCTTGGCGCCGGAACTGTATTTTGTAACGATTTTTAAAACGGTTAGACTTTTAAGTTTGCTCTTCTATTGTGATTATATTTCATATTTTTATGTCATGTCCTAACTACATAGTTCAGGTCCAAGCTTTTTTAAGGAACTTAAATCATGAATTTATTTAACATTTAATATTTTGCGTCTAGATAAAGCATAAAGACGCTAATTCTTATGTTATATAGTTGATACATAGTTTAAACCTATGAATGTCTAATTCATTTACTTAAAGATACTTAAAAAACAAGATCTGCTGATCAATTGTTTCTTGATTAAATAATAAATGTAATTCCTTTGATTAAAAGGTATTGTTGCTTTAATAACTTGAACTATTTTCTATATAACATATTGTTTATGAACTGTCATATAATCAATATTTGAAAATGGGGATATTTTTATATGCTTTATAAGGCTTTTAAGTTCCATTGACTGTTCATTCAATTTATGGAAGAGTTTATATTAAATGAAATCATGTCTCATTTTTATTCTCATGTCTAATTCATTCTAACTCTTTCTTTTTTTCAGAGTGGTACTGATACCGACGAGGATCTTGGGGGAGTTGGTGGCCCTAGTTCTAAAGATTCTACAGAAGAAGAAGAAGACGGTGGGAGTAGTAGCAGTTTAAAAGGGCCGGCCAAGAAGAAACGGAAGCAGCAAGAGCGGACCTTCATTTCCTTTTCAGAGCCTGAGGGCTTTCACAAGGCCTTTCCCAAGAAGAAACCTCCTCCCTCGGACACCGTGAATACCTCGCAAAAGATGTGTCCCATCACTAGGCTGCCCGCTAAATACTTTGACCCCGTCACGAGACTCCCCTATGCCAACTACAGGCCTTTAGGATCCTCCGGGAGGCGTACTATAATCAACTCGAGGCCAAAGGAGACAGAAGCGATCCAGAGGTAAGAACCGGATTTGTGTTATGTGCCTCATAGAAAACAACTTAAAAGTTATATATTTATTTCGTGACGATGTCTTGGTTAGTATTGATACTATATACATGAATTGAAAATATGCCTACATAATGTAGGAAGGAAAATTATGGGGAAAACGGCCAAAATACATGGATAATAGTTATCTTTGACATGCAAACTGTTCGTTTTTACATTAATTACTCAACTTAAGTCAGACATATATTATGTGTGTCATAGATATCCACTGAAAATATTTTCCTCTTCTTGACAATTTTTATAGTACATTTTTCAAGGAACATTTGTCCCTACCAAATAAATAAATATATTTGTAGTATGAGCACGATGGCTCAGTCTGCTGGGCTCTCAATGATGTGGGCAGTGGTTCGAATACTCCCCAAAAAGGAAGATTAAGTCTGACTAACCTCATTGAAAAATATATTTTAGGGTCTAGTTATAACTATGTATGTAATACTTTTTCATATCCACAAAAATTCTGTAATTCCATCCTGCAAGATAATTGAAAGATTCTCACGAATGTCATAAAATGGATTTCATGTTTCTTAAAAGATGTGTCTATATTTTTTATTAAAGAAATGATAACGCCCCCTTGTTTGCCCCTTGATGTAAAATGAATTTAAAAATTTGGATATAAACGTTCATAAAATGGAAGGTAAATTCCAAAGATATTATTTGTACCATCTATAAAAATGCACCAAATTTTGCTTTCATCATAAGGACACTATTGCGCTTTTTGACATCAATACAAAAGACTAAATTATGGCTTTTTTTGTCTTCTCATATTAAAGTAAACACATTAAAATCTGATAATCTTTTAATTTATACAATGAAACTCGGAAATGTCCTCCAGCTTGCTTAAAAATATAAAAACAGAAGTTTTTCTTGTGTACATTCAAATTTTATTTATTAATTCTTAAGTTGAGGCAATTAATTAGTAGAATTATAAATATATTATGCTGCATTTTACCACTTAGCAATTGCAATACAACTATCAGTTATTCATAATATTGAGTTTTTTCTTCATTTCCAATTACTATCAATATTATCATATGTAGTTCGTATGCTTCTATTGTTAAGCTATAAACATCAGGGCTATGAGTTATTTACATAGTAAAAATTAACTACTACAACTTCCCGATACACTAACGTTTAATCTAAATCTGGGAACAAAACGATGAAAACTCGCAATAAGTGTGCGCCTAAAATAATATTTTAATTACATTTTTTAATAATAAAAAAATAATATGCTACCATATACAGTCGTCCCTCGTAAAGTCGTGACGGCCCGGATCCACTACACGACCACTGCGATATATATATGAGGCTCGTGATGTTGAATATATTAAGTCTTTTGTGTGAAAATTCTGCCATAGAGTTCATATGGAGACGTTTTGCCGTGAAAAAACGGAAGCGTAGCCGTCGTCGCGTAGTAAAAAACTGCGAGATGTCGAGGGGCGAAGTAGCGAGGGCCAACTGTATTGAGCAATATTTTCATCCCTCACTGGCGGCGGTTCTATAGAATTTTAAGTGTTTTGACAACCCATCAAATATAATTTCCTTCTTTTTTCAAATATTATGAAAATATAGTTAGTTCATTCCTATGTTATGTGTCATTTCAATAACATCAAATACTGGAAATATTTGAGAGCTTTTCATATTTTTTCCTGGTTCATACGATTTGTACATATTTTGATTCTCTCAAAGGCATATGATAATATTCCTAAAATAAACCATGATTCATCATCATATTATGATATAAGTCCTTAAAAAACATGTTGTAAGCTCCTAAAGAAAATCAATACTATGATATATAATATATATATATATATATCTTAAGATAGAGGAGGAGAGTTTAAATTTTGATAGCGTTCGACTATTTAATATCGTCAAATTGATAATATTTCATTATATTAAATCAATACTTAAGTACCATTTTAATTATGTATTGATCTTAATAATGTTTTGGGAAAGGTTCTATATCTTTCTTGTGGCGGGCCAATGATGAGTTGATTCTACTTCAATGTGTTAAGGAAATTTGATATAAATCAATTTTTTAAGTAACTGGGTTGGATCCATAGAGATATAGAGAGCTTATTCGACTTGTCAGAGAAATACGTCATTGTGTCGAGAATATAGCTGGACAATGTTTCTCTGCTATTGGAGGGAAGAGACATACGTCAGTGTGTTATGTTTATATCTCTATATTCTATCTCATGATCAGCTTACGATGACGTAGTATCAATTACTTTTATAGTGGACACACAGAAACAATAGAACGCTGTTTCTCTGCTATTGAAGCTCTCTATATCTTTATATTTCTATGGTTGGATCCAGGATGTGAACGGAACGCAAATTGAACGGCGTTCAGCTGAACGCACGTTCAATGAATGGAACGCTGAACGGAACGCAACTTTTTTTGAACGCTGAAAGGTGAACGCAAAAAAAAAGAGTTTTGCGTTCAGCGTTCAATTTTTCCAAACATTTCTGTCTTTTCTCACCAGTACTTTTTTGGGATTCTTTTTACAAAAAAACGTCATCATACACAGTACTTTTTTTGGAAATTTTTTACAAAAAAACGTCATCACTACGCAGTATTTTTTTGGAAATCTTTAAAAAAAAACGTCATCACTACGCATTACTTTTTTGGGAAATTCTTTTCTAAAGAAAACCGTCATCACTACGATTACTTTTTTGGAAATTCTTTTTAAAAAAAACGTCATCACTGCGCATTACTTTTTTCGGAAATTCTTTTCTAAAAAAAAGTCATCACTACGCATTATTTTTTGGGAAATTCTTTTTATATTTGAACGCTAACGGACGCTGAACGCAAAACATTGAACGGAACGCTAATTTTTTTTGAACGCTGAACGCAAAAAAGCTGACGTCACAAGCTGGTTGGATCTAATTAATCTCAAACTGTCTCTCCTAAGTGATCGTTACAAAGGTTGAAGTACTATTTTTTTCTAGGGGAAAATTTGAGAGGCCGTCAGACAATGGACCGCTATAGAAGATTTGTCTCCTACATTTACTTTTATAGAAGGATTTCTTACCATTCGAGATTATTGTAAGCTGGATTGCTCGCAATATACAATATTCTGATAATGAAGAAAAGAGCATTTAAAAATATATATTATGTTATATAAAAATACTTCGGATACATTTTTTCGATAGCAATGTTGAATACCTTGAATATAATTTTTAATCAAAATATTATATATTCATATTATGAACTGTGTTGGTGGATTTATATATTATTCCATAAGTAAATATTTTTTTAAATTAGAAAAATAGATAAACGGATTTGTATTATGTAGGTATGTTACACGAAATTAAAAAAATATATTTCTTACCTTATTTTGGATCAAACTGTTGAGGAATGGTCGATGGAAACGCTTTCGAGAATAATAACGGATATTTGTTTGACAGAGTGGACGTAATCGTCTTTTTTCGTCTCGAAAAAATTCCTCCTTTTCTCTATAAGCGAAGCATATTTATAAGCCAACTGATTCTACTTCCTACTGGTGTAGACTAATAAACCATACCTTCTCTCAATTAAATCACTGAACCCTCCCTTTTAAATTCTTGTCACGCAACAGAATAATAGCAAAGTAATTGTGTGATGACGTCATTTCTGATTTTTTTCATATACATTTTGAAAAGGCTAGTTCACTATGAAAAAACGAGTGCTAAAGAGTTAAAATTAATTGCAAAGGGTAGTAAAAAGATTAAATTTTATGGCAATGTAGGAAATTTGAGTGGACACTCATAAACAACCGAATAGTTGCAAAGAAATAGTGTGAGGACGTAATTTTTGATTTTTGTATATAATTTAAAAAAGGCTAGTTCACTTTGAAAAACGGGTGCTAAAGAGTTGAAATTAATTGCAAACAGTAGTAAAAAGATTAAATTTGATGTTCATGTATGAAATTTGAGTGAACACTTATAAACAACCGAGTAATAGCAAATAAATTTTGTGATGAAGTCATTTTGATTTTTGCATAATTATTTTCAAAAGGCTAGTTAACTACAAAAAACGGGTGCTAAAGAGTTAAAATTAATTGCAAAGGGTAGTAAAAAGATTAAATTTTATGTCAAGGTATAAAAATACAGAATAATTTAATTTTTTGAAAAAAAAAACCATGAATCGTCGAGAAATCTGAAAAAACAGCCAAACGGAAATTCATTTTTTTACTTCAGTAGAAAAACACCAGGTGGCAGCACCTTCGTTTTAACATACCTATATTATGAATCGTTGATCAAGTTTAGGGCCGAAACGTAGATTTTCTATGTGGCAGTAAAACAGCTCTCCAGCACATCTAAATGGATAAAGTATATGCAAAATGCGTGTTAATGTCTGTTTGAGTATTTAGAAACAGCGAAAAAAGTTGATACCCACTTGAAAATAAGCAATTGATTTGCAATGGTTGCAAGTACCTCATTATTTTATGACGGGTACGTGCTATTTGTGATCGAAAGTGTTCTCATGTCATAAGTAATTTTAAGTTTATTTTCTAAATTATTAATATATATAATAATATATATACTAATGGGTTAAGCTGTGAAGACTATGTTTATAAGAGAGATTTAGTGTTGATGCACATTAAATTAAATGCGTAGATAATTTATTTACCTTTTCGGAACATAATTATAATTTTACAAGTTTTTATTTTAACCCTTCAGTTAGCTCTTCCTAGATATATAATACACTCGTAGATTCCTTAGTGGCTTCATATCAATATATCAGTCTACCGGAAGTTAAAAAATAAATGCACTTCAAAAATTTCTTCTGGAAATGAAAAAAACAACCATTCTTATTAAAGCGTTAAAGTAAAGTAGCGCATGCATAACATAAAATTCTTCCTTTTTTCCCAAAAGAATTGGCCAAATTTTAGTTCTTCTTTAATCCGTAAGGGCGCTTTGATGCTAGAGCTCTTTGAAAATAATAACAAAGTCCTTTTATTATTTATATTTGGAGACGATTTTTTATCTTAAAAAAGTGTTTTTGAGTGTCTTATCAAACTTAATCCCTTAAAACCGGTTTTAAATAGGATTGTGACGTAATTTCATGGACTAGCGACATCTAGTTAAAGAAAATAACCAAAATTTTGGCCAATTTTTTGTTTGTTTACTTTTTCCTTGCATGCGCTACTTTACTTTAACGCTTTAATTTCTATTACCTGATACCTTCAAGATATAATAAATCCCCTATTGCAAGATGTTGCCATACAGGTAGGCAGGCCTTTGGGAGTTTTTTTATTATTATTCGACCTTATTCTATTTAGCGATTTATATATATATATATATATATAATACATTCTACTTAAAATTAAATCACAAAATAAAAGTCAATATAAATAGACAAATATTCTAGTAGTTAAAAAGAATTTTTTCCCGTAAATTTTTTTTGGAGTAAAAACAATACAAAAATCACACAGTGAGAAATAAAATAAA
This sequence comes from Caligus rogercresseyi, assembly GCA_013387185.1. Lineage (NCBI taxonomy): Eukaryota > Metazoa > Arthropoda > Copepoda > Siphonostomatoida > Caligidae > Caligus > Caligus rogercresseyi. Next base: position 842,474 of record CP045893.1, read on the forward strand.
AACGGGTAAATTAATCACACAAATGTCTTCTAAATAAACCTCTATAAATACGTAAGAGTTTTTTTAAAGGTTATTCACTGTTTTCTCCGAGAATGAGGGGAAGTAGCGAAGGCCCAAGGCCTTAGGGAGTCTCAAAGATGTTATATATTAGAAAGGTACTTAAACTTGCACTCGTAGTTCATTCAAAATTTAGAAAGTTACGTTTTTCCGCTTTATATTACCTTTTAATCGTAAGAATCAATATTGATTCAATGGTTTATTATTCTTGAATGCGTGAATATTCCATTCGATTTATCATTGATATCAGGTTGTGGTGGTATTTTTTTTTGTATATGCACTCCAAAGTATAATATAATAATATATTATTATTATTTATTGTTCTATAAATGCACGTATGGAAGTATCATTTTCTTGTACTCCTTGAGGAAATTATGTTTTGCGTGCGAAAGATTAGGAGATCCTGGAGGGTATTATTTACTCATGGTATATATATTTTTGAAGAACTATGAAGGTAGTTTGTGAACAAAGTCAAGGCAATTACAATGTTTATGAATGCTATAAGACAAGAAAAATGCCACGCTGTGTACGTGGGGTGGTAGGAAGTCTCAAAAAGTATGTTCACCCGGCTCACAGGCACGTTCAAATACATATATATATATGCGGCTTGCCGACTGCATTTTTAATGTCGTCGTTAAATGTTAATAATATCAACCCAGTCAAATATGTTATAAGTCTCTGCTTGAAATGTAATTTTTCCAAGTTCAATTTGACTTTGGACCACATTTTTAATGGAACACTGGTCTTGAAGAATATTTTCATTGTCGCAACCTGCATATCGTCGCTGTCGGGCGCAAACCTCCATGTCCAAAACTATTATTTTTTCAGGAAATGAAAAAGAAACTGTGGTTTTCAGGATCCAATGGAGTTAGGAATTTTAGTCACATGTCATTTTCCATACTTTTCATTGGTCAAATATTTGTAAAATCACAGACAGATATAAAGGTTGACCAATAGTACCGATTTATGAAAAAATAAAAATCATGATTTTTGGACATAGGAGGTTTTCGCCCGACAGCGACAATATGTTGTTTGTAAGTGTATAAGTATCTATATCTGAAAATGGAAGATCATCAAACTCATTTAAAAAAGGTCATAGATTCGATGGATGACCAATTATAATACTTATCCATCTCCACACGAATACATCTACCATTCCATCAAGCCATATAAAATGAATATGCTTTTAATACTTCTTTAAAAAAGATTTGATGATGATCTGCAGAGGTACTTCACTTTTTCAAAAGGCTCAAAAATATGGGCAAGTTCTCTATAGCATGAGCCCATTGAACATTGTTTACTTAATATTTCAATACTCTTTACTTAATATTTCAATACTCTACTGTTGGCAGTACATACTCATAAGTAAATAACAATATAATAATACCAGGGTCCATTGAATGTAAATAAGAAAAAAAATATAACCATTAACTTCTCTTCAAAGCCATGTGATCGAGAACTGTTCACTCTATACAGCTCACTCAAACTAAAGCGTTAAAGTAAAGTAGTGCATGCATAACATAAATTTCTTCCTTTTTCCCAAAGGAATTGGCCAAAATTTTAGTTCTTCTTTAGTCCGTAAGGGGCGCTGGGATGATAGAGCTCTTTGAAAATAATAACAGTCCTTGTATTATTTATATTTGGAGACGTTTTTTATTTGATATATTTCAAATCATCAAACTTAATCCCTTTAAACCGGTTTTGAAATAGGATTGTGACGTAATTTCATGTACTAGCGACATCTAACGTTAAGAAAATAACCAAAATTTTGGGCAATTATTTTTGTTTACTTTTTCCTTGCATGCGCTACTTTACTTTAACGCTTTAGCTCAAACTACACGGCAGCATTGAAGTGGCATATTGAGCATACATAACAGATAATTTTATATTGTTCTAAAAGTTTATTTGGTTCTAAATCATAATATATTTAATTTTGACACCGCAACAACCTCTACGCCCTTAAATATTCAACTACGTTTCAACCCCGCAGAACTTACCGTAGAACAAAGCACGGCCATTATTAAATAAAATAATTCATCACATGATGTAAAATAATTAAAAAAGGAAAATTGTGTTACAATTTAAGCTAAGGCATTGTTCATTGTTTCACTTCTTCATATTGAGATATTCCATTTAACGCATGGCATGATTTTAAACTAAAACAACAACAACAATTAGTCTAGGATATTTGCTTTAAACTGCAGGCTTTAGCAGTGATGCTTATTACAGAACCAGGATGTTGCTTATTGCTCTTTAGGCATTTAATTTAATTATTGGCTCATGCCTACAAATTAAATTTGTAAAACTACCAATCCGGGGATTTAAGTGCCAAGTATTCAATTAAATATGATGTATACCACTGACAAGTAAGGAAGGATAACTACATATGATAATAGAATAATACTTAAAATAGTATTATACAGTCGGCCCTCGCTACTTCGCCCCTCGACATCTCGCAGTTCTTTTACTTCGCGACGACGGCTTGGCTCACGTTTTTTTCACGGCAAACCGTCCACATATGAACTCAATGGCAGAAATTGAGGTTGAAACTAGTAAATCTTCGAAAAAGCAAGATGGCGGACCAAAAAAAGGTCCGGCCGCGTACATGTATTCAGACGCGCGTACAACAACAAGGCAAAATGGCGGTAGGTTACAACGCCGGTGATGTCAAATCTCTCTAAATTTCATATATATCAACCATCGCGACACACATATATATCGCGGTGGTCGTGTGAGTGGATCCGGGCCGTCGCGACTTTGCGAGGGACGACTGTAGTATGAACGGCGTCACATTATCAATAAAAAGTCATAAGATTAATATTTAACAAGCAATAAGAAATAATATAACGAACGCTTTTATTTAAAAGAGCCGGGACTTTCATAGGAACTGATCACTTCAACTATCCACAATTAATGAACCCACAAAGTATATAAACTGAACCAAGTGGACGTCTCTTTTTAGAGACTGATTAATGATCCTAAATCATGGTTTTCAGCATCGTTATCTTTGCCTTAATGATCAAAAGCAATGTTTTTATTGTGATCAAGAAACTTTGTCTATATTAATAGTTGATGGATCAATATCTCCAGATATGTTTCCGTATAGTGTTTCTATCAAACTAAGAATTTTATTTTGTAGAGGTTAATATAAGGAAATAACAACGTCTACTTTTGATATTCCGAAGAGAGGCTGTATATACAATTAAGGGGTCTGTTGTGTAATCGAGTATTTTGTCATGGGGCACATTAGTTACATTTGTAACTAGTCTAAAATAAATATATAAAAAACAATAAAATATGTAAAAAATAAAAACAAAATGCCCATGCGGAATGGATTATAT
>CP045893.1:845971-867080 GCA_013387185.1 Caligus rogercresseyi
TTTATCCAATTTCATTACTGATCCCTAAATACAATAAATAGTAGATATTAGAACGAAAATTCAATTTGATATGCACTAATAATAGTGTGCTAACAAAGTTCAACTTATGTCTGGCCTGAAACGTGATTGATAGATAAAAAGGAGAAGCAATATAAAAAACTATAACGCTTATTTTTAACGCTAGTATGATATCTCCTGTTAGAGATCTGCAGTTCTATCGAACCAAATAGGCAAAAATCAGAGCTACAATACCGAATGTAAATCGCTAATCGATATTACCGACGGTAGATTTCAAATTCCGAACCGATTATACGATATTCGGTAGAAACTACCAAATATCGTACGATTGGCAATCGATACGATATTTGAAAGTATGACTTTAGTGACATCCACATAGAGACATAAAGATATAGAGCTTATTCCTTCAATAGCAGAGAAACATCGTTCAACTGTCGCTTGCCCAAGTGCTCCTTGTTGTGAAGAACTTGAACTTCACAAAATAAACAAACAACTACAACTTATAGTATTATAGAGCAGATACATTCAATGTAAGCTTATGCTATGCATTGAATACTACATAGAGTACCTGAAAGTGTATTAATATCGAACAATAAGAGACAGTAAATGAAAAAAATATATAGCCTTCCATTTACTACAAAATCTAAGTACATATATAATTTATATAAGATTAGTATGTACTAAATTTCAAATAATACCTAAATAATTATAACAAATGATGTATTTAATTGTCCTTTGTTATAAACTGTCCGATATTAAATGCATATGAGGAAGTAAAAGTAGATACATAAATAAATTTCTCTCTCTTCTCTTCAATCTACCGTACCGAATATCGATCGATACTGTAGATATAATAAAATCTAACGAATACCGATATCGATCAGTAGAAGGTATATACCGAATACCGAACCGGCGGTAGATTTTTCTACCGAATCCCTGCTCTGGCAAAAAATACATATTTGGTATTATGATACAAAGTTTCTCATCACTCGCGGATGCTGTTTAGGAGTGGACATCAATTAGAGAGAAGAAAGACATCCTTAAAAATAATAAATTGTATCTTCTTCATGGGCCTCTATCCATGACGTCATTGGACGCATCCCTTTAAGCGACTCCACCAATTCCGCATACTAATATGAATAAAATAGAGCAACTTATTATACTAAAAAATATTATGTTTTTTTGTTTATATCATAACTATCCATAAGGAATCATCCATCGGCTATCGGAAGAAGAAAATAAAGTGTTATCCAATGGAAAAAACCTGTTAGTCATTGAGTTTGGAAGAACCCTCATTTGGTTATGCCCTGTTATCCCTTGAAAAAAATCATGTGTTCATAAATTCACAAAATAATATTCATTTTGTTTCGATACAACTCCAACTTTACGAGTTTATCTTCAATACTGATGATATGATTAACTTTGATTACGGAGTTTACTGTATACACAATTCACCAATTACATAAGACGAACATTTATATAATGGCGCAACGGCTCATTATTTTGTTATTAACTCATACTCATAATTACTTACCAGGATTCAATACAACAATAAATCACTCTGCGATTCCTTGTTAATAAAATCTTCATTGATTTCATCACTCGTGATACCTTCATCCATTGTACCTGTATGATTTATCTCGGAGCTTATATAATTATAGCCTTCATGACTACTAAAAATATTTATCTATTTATACAAACAATAATATGACAAAAATAAAATATAATTTTTATAATTAGATTATGCTTAAGGAATTAAAAGTATCTAGACAATTCTCTTGCACACCCGAGCACTTCATAACGTGCATGCCTCCTCTCTCAATGGCCGTGACAGCCCAGATATGATATTTTGTATATATCAAAAATCATTAATTTTAAGGCAGTTATATTAATAATAAATATTATAGAAATAAGAGTAGTGGTAAATATGTAACTTTATTGTATCTAAGTTTATATATATATAATATTATACAGTCGGCCCTCGCTACTTCGCCCCTCGACATCTCGCAGTTCTTTTACCATGCGACGACGGCTTGGCTCCCGTTTTACAATGTGGGGTAATAACATTAAGAAATATTCAGTGGTTTTTTAGATATTTGAGGTTGAAAACTGGCAAATCTTCGAAAAAGCAAGATGGCGGCCCAAAAAAAAAGTCCGGCCGCGTACATTATTCAGACGCACGTACGACAACAGGGAAAATGGCGGTAGTTTTAAACCCGGGTGATGTCAAATCTCTCCAAATTTCATATATATCAACTTTGCGACCTCATATATATCGCATGGGCGTGTAGTGGATTCGGGCCGTCGCGACTTTGCGAGGGACGACTGTATATATATATCTATATATATATATATATAGATATATATATATATATATATATATCGATATATACATTTATATATATATATATATATATAAATATATTAGATCGAATAACATATTTTAAGAAAACTTCCGTCATTGGATGTGTAAGTGAAAATATTTATATTTAGAATAATATTCATAGCCTGCATAAAAGAGGTTATGTTTATAAATTACACATTAAAAAGTAGTTATCTTCGTTTCTTATCGGATAGAAAGGCTGTTATAGTAGATCAGATACAACACGCTCTTGTGCAGTGTTGTTCCTTACTTTAGTCTATATGTATTTGTGTGCACAGTCAAATCTGCCTTATATCCACCTGTCTGCAGCATTAACTTACCGAGATAACGGCCACTCAAAATGTCCTCTCATATAAAATTAAGTATATTATAATATTCTTTATAATGGCCATTTTTGGGTTCTCTTGAGAGGCCACAAAAGATAGGTTTGATTAGACATCTATTTTAAGCAGTAATAAATATATATAGATATATATATTTTTTTGGCCCATGGGCATTCATATATTTCATTTGATTATCCCGACATCTTACATGTAAATAGTAATAATGTACAACTCAAGCAAAGAAATAAAATTATAACGAAAGAAAGACGTTAATTAGGCATAAAATATGTTAAAAATATAAGTAATAAATATATTATATTAATTATCTTAGAATATATTTTTGAAAACTGTTCGGTTCAAAATCAGAAAACTCGGAACCCGCGCCATTAAAACATTTTTGATGGCGTGCTTCCATGCTTTCGATTCGATATAAGGCTGTCTGGACACCCATGGGAATAAGAAATGACACTTAAAGACTATTAAAAACTCTGAACCTTTACGAACCATTTCTCCAAGAAATATCTCCAGAGTTGAAGAGCTATGGCTCTATGGTTCCCAAGGGGTTCAGAGAGGTGGTATTTCCTATTTAAAAACAATTTTGGCGGCACATTGATGTTAATCTATTGTTCCTAATGGTTCCTAGACAAGTCTTTTTATTAAGATATGTCATATGACAAAAGAGCTGACTTTTCGCGGTTATTTTAATGACGTCACAACGGCAAGCGGGATGAAATACATTTTGGGATGTTGTTCTTCCGGTTACTTCATTAAAAAATATGTTGTTACAATTTATATAATAGGATTAATGACGAGTACATGAAAATAAACATACCTGGTAGTCTACAATATACCAACTATGTAGCTTGGGCCTATATTAAAGAACTCTTTCTTTCGTTCCTTGATCCTTTTTATGGCAAAGCCTCACTTCCTCTTTCTCATCTTCGTTGTATTATTATTATTATCATCTTGGGTACTATAAATGTTACCTAAAAGGCACCTGCTACTACTTCAAGATTCATATCTCTTATTTGTTGGCTCTACTTCCTGATCTTGGTATCAATGACAATACTACCATCAGTAAAAAGGAGTACTCTACTTACGAACTTAAAGCATATAAACAAAGTAATTTATACTACGTCATCGTAAGCTGACAGCTCACGATGACGTAGTACAAATTACTTTGTTTATTTTGAACACATAGAAACAACAGAACGCTGTTTCTCTGCTATTGAAGGGAATCAGCTCTCTATATCTTTATATCTCTATGACTTAAAGATGTGCAGGGAAGAGGGAGTATAATAATAGTAACTAGAGGCATATATACACTCAGAGAGTGCAAACCTCCGCCGTCACGGGGTCCTTATGAGCCTTCCGAGCGAATTTTTCACGACTGGGAGGCGTAGAGGGACGGGGGAGGGTTCCCCTCGACGGAAATTCCGAGAGGAAGACGCTCCCGGCACCCGATTTCACAGCACAGCGACATCTATTGGCAGAGTAGGCTAACTTGAAATTTATTAGTATTTAGCTCATTTTGCATCTTAATTCTGCACTCAGAGATGCCAAAATTTAATCACTTGTTCCTTTTGGCATTTTCAACAACTCCAAAAAATTTCATTCAAATCCGTTCAGTACTTTTTGAGTTATCCTGCTGACCAAAACCAACACCAGTGAAAACAATACCTCCTTCGGCGGAGGTAATAATAATAATAATACTATGACGTCACCTTAAATACATTACACTTAGAACCAACTTATGAGCAGAGGAAGAGATAAACAAATGGAGGTGAAAATAGAGTAATAATAATAATATGTTAATATCAAAAATATTTCTTATATATAAATGAATTACTCACTGGATAACCCAAATGCAGCACGCACAAATAATAATCTTGTGATTTCTTGGTCAAGTTAGTGGACCTGACATTAGTTTGTTTTGTTTGTTTAGCTCCTAGATTGGACCCACCTCACCGGAACTTAATCCGGTATCAGCCGGTAGTGATACTCTCTAGGAGCTCTCTTTATTATTCAAATATTTTAAGCATTTAAATGATTTTAGTTATTCTAGTTGAATTGGAGAAGGATGGGAGTGAAGAAAAAAAGGCTATTCATAAAGGTGTCATCCTGGATTGCTACGAAGCCTCACATACGGCTTACTTTGTGAACAATACCTCCAATCAAATTCCTTTTCTGCGGCGAGCATATCGGGATCAGACAGATATAATACTAATATCGATTCTTGCTCTATTTACTTTTAATTATCCTCTGAATTTTAGTATGCTTGCATTCGTCTCGTGTCTATTTGAACTATTTTACATGTGTGGAATGGAGGAAGGAAAAAATTGAATATATATATATATCAGGAAACGACCGGGTACCCGCCCGGGTCCCAGCTGTTTTTGAGCTTCCCGAATAATATTTTCTTTCGTTGTCATTCATAAATTTTATTTAGAAAATATTATAAAAAACTGAGGACTTTTTTTAAAAGGAATTTTCCAAATACGAACGTCGTCACTTTTTTTGAGATTCTTTTCTTAAAAAACGTCGTCACTTAATTTGGAGATTCTTTAAAAAAAAAAAAAAAAGTCGTCACTTTTTTTGGAGATTCTTTTAAAAAATACGTCATCACTTTTTTGGAAATTCTTCATTTCAGAATGTCGAAGGAAGAAAAATATAATATGTTTTGGCCCGACCCGGCCCGGCTTGGAAAAATTAAGTCCCGGCCCGGTCCGGTCCGGCGAAAAAAGGTGCCCGGTCGTTTCTGATATATATATATTAGTATTTTGTCTTTCAAACTTTGCATTGGTAAAAAAATATTCAATCCGCAGCAATTACAGCATTTTTGGAATTCTAGCTGTTAATTTGTTGAGGTGAAATTTCACCCCACACTTCTGAAAGCCCCTCCCACAATGTTGGATCGATTGGACGGACACTTCTTGCGTAAAGCAAAGTTTGAAAGAAAAATATTGTTTCATATAAATATAGTTATTTATAACCTTGTCTTGACTATATTTTATATTCATTTTACAACTCATGCAGTATAAAAATTTGACTTTTATGAAAAATACAAAATTGTATGATGAGCTCCAACTTTTATATCTATTTATAAGGCTCATCACATCTTATTACCTCCGCCGAAGGAGGTATTGTTTTCACTGGCGTTGGTTTTGTTGTTTGTTTGCTTGTTGGTTTTGTTTGTCAGCAGGATAACTCAAAAAGTACGCAATGGATTTGGATGAAACTTTGTGGAGTTGTTGGAAAGTGCCAAAAGGAACAAGTGATTAAATTTTGGCATCTCTGAGTGCAGAATTAAGATGCAAAATGAGCTACATACTAATAAATATTTCAAGTTAGCCTACTCTGCCAATAGATGTCGCTGTGCTGTGAAATCGGGTGCCGGGAGCGTCTTCCTCTCGGAATTTCCGTCGAGAGGAACCCTCCCCCGTCCCTCTACGCCGCCCCAGTCGTGAAAAATCCACCTCGGAAGGCTCATAAGGACCCCGTGACGGCGAATGTTGCACTCCATAGACAGAAGATAATTTTCTTCCGACGGGCTGAACCAACCTCTACCACACTTGGTTTTGGGATCGCAACTTAATTTCAACTAATATAATATATTTTCCCATACCAAGAAGTTTTATTTCAACGGTTTGTTGTATTTCAAAAAAAAATACACGGAAAGCCTTCATCTTGAAATAATAATTGATTTTGGCATGTCTTACTCAATTTAATGTGAAACGTGTTTGAAAAAGATGCATTCTATTCAATTCTTGCTTACTCATGTATTTGGTTATTTTTTACGTGCATACTCATTTTAATTATTGGGTCATTCTTCTTAGTCCATTTTTCTTGGTCCATTTCTTCTGATGGAGGTAGGCAAAATACAATAAATTTGTACAGATATTATTTCTATAGTTAAAAGTTCAAGATCCGAGTCAAATTAGTCGAATTAAACAGCAGTCGAATGACAGTATTATAAATTAGGTAGGTTTCATTATAAAGACTCTTTGTCATGAGGGAAACTAGTTCATACTAAAGCGTAAGTAAAGTGGCGCATGCAAGGAAAAAGTAAACAAAAACAAATTGGCCAAAATTTTGGTTATTTCTTTAACGTTAGATGTCGCTAGTCCATTAAGTTACGTCACAGTCCTATTTAAATCGGTTTAAAGGGATTAAGTTTGATGACTTGAAATATATCAAATCACTACAACATTGTGCGAGATTCCAAATATAAATAGGTCAAGAGGTAAACCTTGCATGAATGAATCAGTATTTGTGTCATTTAATATGTCGCTGTCTGTGCTCTTTTAGAGCAAAGAGACATCTATTGGCAAAGGATACTTGAAAATTTTATTTTAGCGCATTTTGCATTTAAAGAACACTCAGAGATGCCAATTTAATCAATGTTACAGCTTTTCCAACAACTCCACAAAAATCTTGTTCCGCACTTTTTGAGTATCCTGCTTGACAAAAACAAACCAACAACAAACCAACGCAGTGAAGCAAATCCTTCAAAATAAAAAAGGACTTTGTTATTTTTTCAAAGAGCTCTAGCATCAAAGCCACCTTACGGACTAAAGAAAACTATATTTTGGCCAATCCTTTTGGGAAAAAAGGAATAATTTTATGTTAGCATGCGCTACTTTACTTTAACGCTTTAGTCCACACTATTAGTAATTTGTATTTTTTTGAATTTGCAAATATTCGTTCTTAATATCATTACTTCTCTATGATAGTTATTATCAGATCAGACGTGTTGTCCTTGTTACCTTTTAACAAGAATCTGCATTGGAACCCTGAGTTTGACTTTATTTTGATATTTGCTTGGAATAGATCAAAATAGGCATTCACATTATTAATGTTACATCATCATTTAGTCCATTACAATTGTTTAAAATACGAATGTATAATTGAATAGACATAAGTTACATTTTTGATACAATGTGACGTCACAGTCACAACATAGCAAAGACATCAAATGAATTACAAACAATATACGATCAATATACAAATACATAATCCACCGTAAAATTAGTCAATTCACCCATTTATAGGGAAAAAAAAAATGCAGGAATGGCTTTTTTGATCAAGGGAGGTTCAGATTTCCTATCTCCAGATCGGCCATTAAACATTATTTGCCAAAGCACTGGCAAGCAAAGTTGGCGCAAAATTTACATTTAGATCGAACGAAAGTCAGGACATTTGTGTTAAGTTTATGACCATTTTGGGTCACCTTGAAAAATGAGAACGGAGGATCCTAGATTATATATCTAAAATATCAGATGAGGGGAAGTTCAGCGCCCAGTTCCAAATATCTACCGATCTTCTTAAATTTTATCGCCCTTGTAAAGATTGTGGAGTTCTATACAAATCAATATTTCATGCCCTTTGTGGACTTCCTTATGACTAGTATTTAAAAAAGTGTATTGTTCTCAACGTAAAAGGCATCTAAATACTGCAAGACTAAAATACTCTTTGGCCTTGGAAAACAGGATCGCTTTGCAAGAGCGAAAATCATACATTATGCTCTCCTCAGGGCAAGAGGTTTAATTGCCCACAAATTGACTGCAGAGGGTTCGATTAATCCATCTGAATTAAGGCAATTAATATCTGCCGCAGTCGGTACGCAGCTTTAGACCTAAAAATGCCATCTGCTTATGACACTTCATGGCCCTTTGTGGCAAATTTGATTCAGTACCTTCCCGGAATCTCACATTCTTTATGTAATCTACAAAATTATTTTAAGAAACAACTTAAACTATTTTTACTCTTATGCAAAATGTGATTCTTTAACGGTTTTAATATATGTTTGTTCAGCATCAATATAATCAGTGATAGATCAAGTAGCCTCAGGAAATATTCCAGCAATAAATTGTAAAAACCTTTACAATAACACAATATATGCATACGGCATAGTTCCATACTTTGTATAAAATATCATCAAAAGGCAGTACCATACATCTTTAAAGAAATAAATCATTTTTTGCAATGACTGATGTCCACGCAAAGTCTTCATGCCGTCAGAAAGGTTAGAATTCACGTACTTTTTTGCACGTCATGTCTAAAGCGTTAAAATAAAGTAGCGCTGCATAACAAAAAAAATCCTTTTTTCCCTAAAGGAATTGGCCAAAATTTTAGTTCTTCTTTAGTCCGTAAGGGGCGCTTTGAGGCTAGAGCTCTTTGAAAATAATAAAATCCATTTATTATTTATATTTGGAGACATTTCTTATCTTGATATATTTCAAATCATCAAACTTAATCCCTTTAAACCAGTTTTAAATAGGATTGTGACGTAATTTCATGGACTAGCGACATCTAACGATAAAGAAATTAACCAAAATTTTGGCCAATTTTTTTGTTTATTTTTCCTTGCATGCACTACTTTACTTTAACGCTTTAGTCATGTCCTGCTCTATTATTAATGAATCCAACTATACTAAAACCGTGTAAAAAAAAATGATATATAAAAATTCAAACATTAATACTTCCATAGGAGAAAAGCTAATATTAGAAACAAGAGAAATAAAGCTTTAAAAATATTAAAAACAAGAGAAATAAAATTGTATAAAATAAGAAAAATATATAAAAAATTGTATAAAATAAGAAAAAATATAAAAAATTAATAATCATGAAACAAGAAAAATAAAATATTAATAACGTTAGAACCAGTACTTCGAAATATACTTCCTAACATATAGTATTGATACTTTAATATAACAAAATGTATGACAGTTATTTTTATATATATATATATATATATTAAGATTTTGTACTTTGAAAGAGAGAGAGAGCGCATGTTCGCTCAGGGGAAGCTTGTTCAATTCTCAATATTGATGTTAAGGTCAATATTGATTGACTTCATTGAAACGATCCTTGGTTGGGTGGAAAATTATGCGATAAGGCTTATTCATATCACACAAAAAAAACTACAATTCCATCGACCAAATGATCAAAATTTTAAATAATTTATATATAATAGTTAAATTAAAAATATAATATGTTATTGATAAAAAATAAAAAGCGAGAAATAAAGAAACAATTTTAAAAGAAATGCAAATACATCAGCCTACAAACGTAGTTAATATATATATAAAGATATATATATATATATTATTGATTAAAAATGAAAGACAAAAAATAAAGAAACATATTATAAAAGAAACGTAAATATATTAGTCTACAAACGTAGTGAATATATATATATATATAATATATATTCTCGCATGTTTGGCGCCTACTGTTCGGGGTATGGGTAGGTTTTGGAGCTAGTTTGTGAGTGAAACAGACCTTAAGGAATATAAGAGAGGAGGCAAAAGTTCAGTGTTTTGAAGCTTATCAAGCTCAATTCTCTACCTCCTTGATCATAATTAAGTATGTAGAAGTATTAAAAATGTCTACACACTGCCATTTTTTTAATTCTTGACCTACCTACCTAGCAATCATTCTATGTCTTTGTTGTACTACTCTATTTTTCAACTCATTAAAATGGATGTATCTGAAAAAAAAAAAACTCTCTACTACAAGATGACATGAGATAACACCACTTTTAAACCCAATTCTTTACCCTAATCCTCAATTTTAAATTTTGTAAGTATTGATTTTAATTAAAATGCTACATACAACTTTTCGTTTTAAAAAATTTAAAGAATTAAAACCCTTTGCCTTGGCCCAAAGAGTCAAATCTGTGCTTAGATTTGAAATATCTTGATAGGAAGGGGGTCAAAAAATGATCAAACACACAAACGGAGATAAAATAGGTAGGTAGTACAATCAGTGTCAGTTTTTTTTTCATTTCTGGTCCCATCTTTTAGTAAAATAGTTTATTAGGTCTGCCTTGACCCAAGGATTCCATAGGTACCTTCAAAGTTCAAATCTGACCATAAATGTGGGAGGAGATAGCGTGCGGACATACAGACGGACGGACGGATTGGTGAATTATAATTATTATATATATATATATATATATAGTATATATACATATATAAGTTAAAAATCTCCTGTAAAATACTCAAAGTCTTTTCATTTGTATTTTGCATTCTTTGAGCAAGAAGGGAAGAACTTAGCATGTATTAGAGCAAACTTCCATTACGCTGTCCCTGGAATGCCTTGACTCTGAGGGCTGAATTCTTTTGAATCCATTGTTAAACAAGGCAAAATTGGTGATTTCCTACGCACACTTTGAAGGACTTATTAATACAGGTCTTACGGTCGTTGGCGGTCATGTCTCTGGGCCACGGGCGTCATACTGGTGTTCGTTCCCTGATACTATCATCATCATCACCACCATGTAATTAGGACTTGCAAACATCCTGTTGTTCCACCCAAGAACTTAACATGGAAGGTCTATCTCATAAATCATAATCCTTGTACTCTAAATTCTTTATCGTCTTGAAAAGGGCTCTTGTTTTCTTTTCTTTTTGCATTCATGCATGTGTATTATTATATTGTATGTGTATAATGCCAAGCAGTAGAATTCTTTTTCACAGTTCATAAAAGCTATTCATGTCTGAAAATGGTATATAATCTGTTATTGATGCATAAAATGTACTTAGTTAACAATTTAATGCCTATTGGCGGCATAGAGAGATAAAGATATATAGGGCTGATTCCCTCCGATAGCAGAAGAAACAGCGTTCTATTGTTTTTGTGTGTCCACTATAAACAAAGTAATTTATACTACGTCATCGTAAGCTGATCATAGAGATATAAACATAACACAATGACGTATTTTCTTCCCTCCAATAGCAGAGAAACATCGTCGTTCAGCTATATTCTTGACACATTAACGCATTTCTCTGACGAGTCCAATAAGCTCTCTTTGCTTTTGTATTCTACGTCATCGTAAGCTGATCATAGAGATAGAATCATAGAGATATAAACACACACAATGACGTATTATCTTCCCTCCAATAGCAGAGAAACATCGTTCAGCTATATTCTTGACACATTGACGTATTTCCAAGTCCAATAAGCTCTCTATCTTTATATCTCTATGATTGGTGGAGTGTCTAGTTATTGGTTATCTCGTCAGGGAAGATGACTGGAGGCTCGATATTCTGTCCTCAGTATCAAGATTCCAAGGATTTTAGGAGTTTACTGGAGAGAATGTGAAAATCGCTCTGAGAATCTAAAGCATGATTTATATTCTCACGTTTACGTTTTTACAGAAGATTTCGATTTTTAAATTTTCGTTTTAAAAGTATTTTTATGGTTGTCTTGAGCTGTGTTTTGTGTATTAACTTTTTACATTTTATTTTGAAGGCGAGGTGAAGTTTTTTCTCTAATTTTTGATAAGTAATTATATTAAATGCGTTTCACATAAAACTCACTTGCAGCAGTCAAAACGATTAGAAAATAAAAACATATTGTAATCCTTGAATTTGATAAAAATACTAATATGTTTTCCATATACGAGAGATGTGCAGTGCTTCATTGGGCGCCAAAGTATTTTTCATCCATATAGAGGGCAGTTGATGTTCATTTCCGCAATTCTTGCCGTGGCCCAAGTAGGATTAATCTGAACTCCTTCGAACTAATTGGGGGTGGATGGCAACTCTTAGAGCTTTGACATTTATAGAACCCTATTATTTGTTTGTTTTTCATCAGCATGGCTTATATTATTATAACGTGCATAAAATATAAACATATATAATTGTTATAAAAGGAAAATAGTGTTTAATATAAAACATAAAATTTGTACTATTTGTTTACTTATTTTTAACACAATTTAAAGGGCTGTTACATTGTTTCAAGATTCTAAATTTATGAATGACGACAGGCTTATGTATGTAGCAACGTCTTCTACCGTTTATATATATATATGTGCATTAAAGAGTCATCATGAGTTGTAATTCTAGAAGTTATGTAACTATAATTTGTAAAAAATAATATATTATACTTTTTGTATGCTAAGGTAATCCCAATGGGAAGAAAATCATTGCCATTTGCTACTAAGCGCAAACAAAATTAAAGGTTTTATGATCAGAATACTTGTAAGAATATAAATATCTTTATGTCATCATGCCATGTTAGAAGTTAAATGTTTTGATGTTATTATCATAATAAGTTTTTTATCATAAGATTGTATTCTTTAGTCTAGCATGTCCAGCATGTTAAAATTGTATTGTTCAGCTCCTAAGACCAAATTTTAAATTATAATATTTATTTATGTGTATTCTCACGTATTTTCTTAGGTTTTATGTATTTATTCCTTGTACATATTTTAAAATTTGACTGTTGAAAAAAAATATATATAAAGATGGATCTGAATGTTCTTATTTTTATATTTCATTCCGTAAGTGGGGACATACAAAGTAATATAGTATGTAGAGATGATATATATATATATTATAGGTTGAATTTTATATTATAGTTTGACGGAATTTAATTATTGATTTTTTTATAACCATTAATAGATTAAAGGAGTGAGATAACCGTGCCGTTAAGGCGTTTTCACCTCTCAATGTGGGGACGCAGGTTCAAATCCCAAGAGAGGATGGCCATTTTTGGTCTACCTCACTGATAAGATCTAGGTTCGATAGGCTTTTTTAAATATATGATATATTCACTTATGGCGCTTTTGCAACGATTTCGTGGTCCAAGGATGATGTTAGAACGAGCCATCTGTCTAAAACTTGTGGACTTAAGAAAATAAATATTTAAAATTTTTCTAGGAATCCAACAAGACAATTCTTTCGAGCTCAAACTTAGGACAGTCAAATAGCAAAATGAAATGATTACATTGATGCTTATTAAACCAAACATAAACCTTAGACAAGCCACAGCCTTCTTTTTTTGCTGATGCATTTATTTACGTAATATATCAAATAGTTTTTCGTTTATTGTTTTAGCATGACATGTTATTATTGAGTTATTTATTCCTTTTATAATTGTATCCTGATCTTTAATAAAATAAAAGAAACTCAAGATACACTTCTGACGTATAGAGATATAAAGATAAAGAGAGCTTATTGGACTCGTCAGAGAAATATGTCATTGTGTCAAGAATATACCTGAACGATTTTCTCTGCTTTTGGAGGGAAGAGAAATACGTCATGGGTTGTGTTTATATCTCTATGATTATATCTCTATGATCAGCTTACGATGACGTAGAATAAATTACTTTATTTATAGTGGACACACAGAAACAATAGAACGCTGTTTCTCTGCTATTGAAGGAATCAGCTCTCTATATCTTATATCTCTATGGTTGTATCTGATCTACTATAACAGCTTTCTATCCGATAAGAAACGAATATAACACTCTTTTTTAATGTGTAATATATAAACATAATATCTTTTGTGCAGGCTATGATATTATTATAAATATAAATGTTCTGACGTCATGGCAATACACATCAGTCTACTAATA
The DNA here is from genome assembly GCA_013387185.1 of Caligus rogercresseyi. NCBI lineage: Eukaryota > Metazoa > Arthropoda > Copepoda > Siphonostomatoida > Caligidae > Caligus > Caligus rogercresseyi. The sequence goes on from CP045893.1 coordinate 860,064, forward strand.
AAATTCAATGAAAACAAAGGTTTTCCTATGAGTGGCAGTTAACCTTCTCAAAACACAGGCACACACAATACTTGATTTACATATATCCTTATTTAGAGTTCAATTTCCTTGTCCAAAGTCTTTTAACATACTCATAGCAACTCATATTTGAACTTGTAGAGACCCAATGAGGGTCCTGCAAAAGGTTACGACTTTAAGAAAGAAAGGTGTGTTCCTTGGCTGAATAGGGCTTGGGTTACCAGGTGGCTCACATGTAGGTAACTGGGTAAGTTCCCATATTATTGTTATTTACTGTCTTGCCATTGTCTGATCACTCAATAAAAAACAAGTGATGATATATTAATGTATCATGATTAATAAGAAGAAGTTGACTGCACGAAACCCGGATGCAAGGATTTAAAAACAACCATGAATCTCAAGGAAGTCAACGAAATCTCTTAAAGGAATCTCATAGCAAATAACTAAAGCGTTAAAGTAAAGTAGCGCATGCATAACATAAAATTCTTCCTTATTCCCAAAAGGAATTGGTCAAAACTTTAGTTCTTCTTTAGTCCGTAAGGGGCGCTTTGATGCTAGAGCTCTTTGAAAATAATAACAAAGTCCTTTTAATATATAATTTGGAGACGTTTTTTATCCCGCACAATGTTGTAGTGATTTGATATATTTTAAATCATCAAACTTAATCCCTTTAAACCGATTTTAAATAGGATTGTGACGTAATTTCATGGACTAACGACATCTAATGATAAAGAAAAACACAAATTTGGCCAATTTTTTTTGTTTACTTTTTCCTTGCATGCGCTACTTTACTTTAACGCTTTACAAATACAGGAACCCCATCATGATTCCCTTCATGCAAGTCGTCATATATTACTTATAAAGAACCATTTCATTTTTATATTCAAGAGTTAAATTCTATGATATATACACAGAAACCAAAAAAAACTATCATAATTTTTAAAAAATCAATAAGTAAATATTTAATTATAACTTTAACTTAGGGGTTGAACTAAAAGCAATATTTTCAATCCATAAAATAAAGTTAAAAATCGCTATTGACATACATATTAAAAGATAAATATATATTTTTTAGCTTTATAAGAACTTGTTATTCTTAAGACTTTCAATATTGTACATAATGTTTTCCGGTGGATGGAGGCACTGAAAAAGTGTTTTTATATATTTTGACTATCAATTCATTTTATCTGTCAAACATTTTAAAATACCCATAGAAATATTCAATAAAATAATCATAGACAAATAAATATCTTATTATTATTATAGTTAGTTTAATGCAATGGCTTGCTATTAATACAAGAAATGCTATTTTACTTTATCCACGGCAATGTAATGTATTAAAATGTTCATCCTCATTTTTTTTGTATCTCCGGAACCAAAATAAAAGCACAAAAAAATCCAAGAAAGATTATGATATTAAGAACTAACAACATATCTGCCGGACGGAAGGCTGTAAACACTCAAGCAAAAAGGGAACAGAGAGAAGACGCTGTTTCTCAGCGTTCTGTTGTTTCTGTGTGTCCACTATAAACAAAGTATGGATACTACGTCATCGTAAGCTGATCATAGATATATATATAAGATTGTATTTAATGTTAATATGATCCGGCTATTAAAATCTATTAAATGTATGTACATCTTATATAACTTATACAACATTTCATTGCGACAACAATATACAATATAGTTTTAAATAAAGCATCATTCCATCAAATGCCATGAAAGCCATTTTTACCATCATTGCCTTGTAGGATTATTATTATTTTCTATTAATAATTAATGTTAATCATTATTAAATAATTTCTCATCATAAGAAAATGATATAACTCAATTGAGTAATGGGTATGAAATGTTTTTTTCCCATAAGAATATGTTTTATACTGTTGATAAATATTAATCAAAACAATAATTATGAATATGTTTATGCCATAAATACCTTCATTTATTGAACAAAATACTAATATTTTAAATGCTCATTTAGAGATAAATATATTTTATATAGATAAATGGACGTCCTGATAAAGTCTTAATGAAAAAAAAATGTATAGATCCGGTTCATGCTACTCAAAATCATTCTTGAAACTAACGTTACTCAGTCTCTTCCTCTTTCAGCATATATTGAGACAGTCTTGAGTAATATGTATGAGTAGTACGCACTAGGTTCGTTCACCAGAACTTTCTTCATGCCTACCGGAACGTATCGAAGACTAACTTCCTTAAACACATGTCAGACTTCTTTCATTCTCTACATAAGTTTTTGTACAAATCTGACGCATCAAAAATCGTAGATAACGTTTTTTTGTTGCATATAATAAACATATGGCCAACTAATTTTACGAGAAGTACAAAAGTGTCAAAAAACCTCATTAACACCTCAAAATTATCCCCTAAATAATTGGTCCAAAACAATCTTGACAAATTTAAGAAATCGTAAACCTGGTTTGGTGGATAAAATAAACATGGTTATAATTAATTTTCCGGAGTGTCAACTGCCATCAAAACATTATTGAACATTTTCGTTAATATCAAATAAATCGTTAAGGAAAAACAGGAAAACGAACGAACAGATGAATGAATGATTAAACAAAAATCTTATTTTGTTATTATAAATTTCTATGTTATTATATATAATATATATATATATATATATACATATATTAGGGGGGTATCATAGAAAACTAATATTCAGATATCAAATGTCACCCCCGCAAAAGTTTCGTTAAGCAAACTTTTTTTTATTATTTATTTAAAAGTTTTATTAAATTTAGCTATGATCAATTTATGACTTTGTTATTTTTTGCAAATTTTCGTCAAATATATTGAGTGCAAATAAATGAACATAAGTGCTGACGCACAAACCATTTTTTAAATACAGCCCCTACAAGGATTCTTTTATAGTTTCAAAAAAGGAAAAAGTTTTGCTGCATAACGAAACCTTTTGCAAATTTTCATCAAATAATATTGAGTGACAATAAATGAACATAAGTGCTGACGCACCAACCATTTTTTAAATAGCAGCTCCTACTAGGATTCTTTTATAGTTTCAAGAAGGAAAAAGTTTTGCTTCATAACGAAACCTTTGAACGCAATTTGGGAGGGAGGGGGGGTAAGGGGGGTGGGTCAAACCAAAATCCATTTTTCCAAGATCATTTAGTTTCTTATGACGTAACTTTCTCGGGGGTGACATTTTGATATCTTAATATTAGGTTTCTATAATACCCCCAAATATATATATATATATACATATATGTATGTTATGTGTGTGTGTAATGATCGTACTTGAATGATAAATATAATATGTAGTATAGTTACGATTTTGGTTTCGATACTCTATGATAGACATCATAATGCGTATTCATATTTCGCAGATACATTCTATCTCACCAAACAACAACAAATAAAAAGTAATCAAGTCCTTGCGTATTAGACATGAGAAACATTGTCTTACTATATGAGAAATCATGATAATGATTTGAATTATTTAAATAAGAGCGGGAATAACCCTAGTGATGTCAGCAGCAGTTTAGTTTGCTGAGAGTACTACAAGATATCGATGACAGACTGAAGCCATAGTTGCTGTTCATTAAGGACCAGCTCCAACTAGCCACAAAGTCACCGTTTAGGATTATACGCTACTTCCCTTCGAAGTTTGCACGACATCTCTAAGCATTGAAGAGGATTTTAAGACTTCCAAACAACTCACTGTCTAATCTTAGGATTAGCATTTGTGATAATGTTTCTTATAAGTGATCGTTTTATTTGTATTATTAAATTATAAATATTTAGGTCTTTCAGTAAGAAAAAAGTTTATACTAAAATGTGTATTTATATTATGTTTTAACACACATTTTCCTATTTCATATTTGGTTTTTATGTATTTATTCAGCTAAATAAAGACGTTACGGAAAAGGAAAAAAATAAAATATCCCTAACATACCGTTTAATGATTTAATCCTTTTTTCTCTTACAGTTTCAAATAGTAATAAACTTAGAGAAGTTAAATGAAGACACACACAAACAATATATTATATATACATACAAATGACACAGGGTTTACAGCTTAGAAGTTTTCTTCAAAGTATTAAATTTAAATATAAATAAACTATTGTTTTATGTGCATATTTTTTTGCACTAATATTGGATGACAAAATCACAAAATATAAATCAATACATACAATTTTTTCAATTTGGTAGAATGGAAATAGAGTATCTGAATGTATATATATATATATATAACGTCGTACTATACCATTAAATAAATCCAAAGAACTTATGATATTTTCTACGAGGTTTAACGACTTTCGGGAGGAGTCGATCATGCACCCTCAGCATTAATAGTACGGCATTATTTCCTATCTTAATCTTTTTATATATTTTATAATATTTATACAACATTTTGCCCAACAATAATAAATTATTTCTCTAAAGCATATTTTTTGGTTCTTTGACAATTTTGTTTATGTGGTTGTCGTGCCAAGAAAACACTCCATTATAAAAGGCAAATGTATGAAATTATGATATAAAAGTATAAATCATATTATCCTATATTTTTAACAATTTTTTTGTACTACCTTTTCTTTGCAAGAATTAGTTGAGCTATTATAAAAGTATCTGACTGTTGCACCCAATCATAAACCCCAATCTTTTCAAAATAAAAGATAATTCAAATAGCATTTGAATCAACAATTATTTGCATTCTTCATATAACAAAAGTCTTCATGGCACATGTTCTCAATTTGAGTGTAATGGAGAGAAGATAAATAAATTTTATTACAGTGTCTAGTTTCATACAACACAATTAACAAAACAACTAAAGCAATAGTAACTAAATATATTTTAGACTGTTGGCTTTATTTACACAAATAAAATATGATATCCTTCAAATTTATAAATGTATGTACATTTTTTGAATTAATTATTTAAAAAAAAAATTATATTTGAACTGCTGGCATATTTTCCTATCAATGTCAAAATGAATGTTGGTCGGAAGCAAGGAAATGTCAGAGAAATTCAAGTGCCCAAGAAAAAGAATAAACATCAGTCTTAATTACTGAATTCATTCCTACTTCCAAAAGTATAATAATAGAGTTAATTTATTTTAAGGTTTGGGTTTTCGTTTTTGCCACTTATTAAAAATATACTATATGTAGCTAAAGATATTTATCATATATATATATATACATGAGTACCGGGACTATTTCCGGTGGGCCGCTGGCCTCAAGAAACATAAACGGCCGTTGACAGCCTCCCAATGGCATATTGGGGCCTGTATAAGGCCGGCGAGGGTATAATTGTCCCGGTGGATAAATTCTTCCCACTCCGTCCTGTATATATATATATATATATATATATATATATATTATATATATATTATATATATATTATTTATAATATATATATCAGGGTTCCCCGATGAAATCGGCGCGAAAACTCTTTCTCACAAAAAAATCAATAACTATGTTATTAATAGAGATATTTATTTCAAATACAGTGCATTAAAAGGTGAGGATGTCTACTATAGGATTATTTAAATAATCTCCCTCAGCGTCAATAACTTTCCGTATGAGGCCGCTGAAAGCGGTGCAGGCCCTCTTCAACATCTTCCTGTCCATGGACACCATCTCCTTCTGATGAGGGAGGCCTTCTGGTTGTGAGCACGTTTATTAGTCCTTCCTTCAAATAGCCTCAGAAAAATAGTCCATTGGATTAAGGTCTGGGCTGCAGGGAGGCCACATCTCCTTCCTTGTTCTTGGTTGCACGGGTTAAGATCTGACCCATTTGCATCCTATACGATCTGCAACGCACATCTTCTTTCACACAATTTTGAATTGCTGTTTCCCCAACCTCCAGCTCCTTAGCAATTAACGATAAAAAGCGGAGGGGTCTTCATTGATGATCTCCTGGACCTTGTTCACAAAGTCCATGTCCTGACCTTTCTTGTGGACAATTCCGGCCTAGGCACCCTACTAATCACTCTATGTGAATCCTTGCAGTCCTCCAGGGAATCCCTCAGTTTTTGGACGCTTCATAGAGGCATATAAGTCAATCTTGACAGCTCAAAGTTGGATATCATGCCCTTCATACTAACCAAGATTGAAGCCCCGGCGCATCTCCGTTCCTCCTCGCTGAAAACAATCTCCTCCAGATTGCTGTATACGTCCCTCATGGTCCTTTGAGTCAACTGACTGTATAGCTTAACCCAGTAGCTTTCTATTGGTATAACTACTGGCCTGCTATCTATCTAAATGATTAAGTTATACAAACTTTAATTTTGTGCCAATTTCATCGGGGTTCCCTGTATATATATATATATATACAAAAGTTGTCCTTCCGGCAAATCCTCTCACTATTTTATTTTAAAAATCATGCTTCTATAGCTCAAGAGGGTTGATATCAAGTATTATCAATGTATATATATATATATATATCTATATATATATTATATATATGAAGTTTATTGTAAATATGATCCGGTTATTTGTGTGTGTGTGTATCAAATGGAGATAACATTATTTCCCCCCCTTTGTAAATGTCCAAAAAAAAACTTTCCCATGATTTTAAATAAGTCTTAAATATATCTCAGGTATTCTTAAAGTTATAAGAAGACCTGACATATATTAAGAAATAAAATAAATCATTTTGAAAAGGATTTATATCTAGTTTTTTGTCTTTCATGGATGTTTTACACAGAAAATTTTCTTTAGATGTATCTACAAAGGTTGCCTCCGAGGAAAATGGAGGGAAAATATGGTATAAATATTTAAAACAAGTTTCAAAGCTGTTTTGCTTCCGAAGGACGAAGGCTTTAAGTAAGGACAAAAGACAATGCTATACACATGCTGTGTATACAGGGCAATGTCAAAGATCATCGTTGAAAAAGTCCCTTTTTTACTCAGTGCAAAATAACAACAAACAAACAATACCCAGTCACAGGTTTAACTGAATGTCTTTTATTTCAAATATTTATTTTAGAAACAGTTCCACGAAAAGAAATTTCCC
>CP045893.1:867180-891736 GCA_013387185.1 Caligus rogercresseyi
TTATTTACACACGTCATCAGACGTTTGCTTTTTGATCAGATGAGTCTGCATGTGCTGTTGTGAATAACTCATTTTTTTTGGACAATCATTAGGAATTCCTAATTTACAATATTATACACCCCAAGCTCTCGGGTCCCACCTGCTGATATAGGCTTTTATTTAGGGTTAAAACCCACCGCCAACTCTGGCTAGGTATAAAAGAGTCCTTACTTTCAATCTTATACACCCCCAAGCTCTTGCGTCCCGCCTGCCGTTATGAGCTATTATTTAGGGTTGAAACCCACCGCCAACTCTGGCTAGGTATAAAAGGAGTCCTTACTTTCAATCTCATACACCCCAAGCCCTCGGCCCCGCCTGCTGATATGGGCTTTTATTTAGGGTTGAAACCCACCGCCAACCCTAATTACAAATGAGGGGAACCCTAATTTACAATATTATACACCCCAAGCCCTCGGGTTCCGCTTGACGATATATGCTATTATTTAGTATTGAAACCTACCGCCAAACCCTATTAGGGACCCTATTTTTCATTCAAATTCAGCCCAAGTCCTCATGCCCACTTGTCGATTTAGTTTATTTTTGGGTGTCGAAACCTACCGCCAACCTTTATTAGGAATGCGAGAGACCCTATTAATAATTGCAAATTTTTACCAACGCCTGACTGGGGATACCATATCCATATTATCACTCTCATTAATCCAAGACCTCAGTCCTCGCCTTCTAAGGCAGGGGATTCTTTTAGGTCCAAACCCAGCACAAACTTTTTTGAGTATATCAGGGACCCAACAACAGAGAAAGAAGGTCTTCTATAACATGATTGATTGAACGAAAAGGAGCGTCAATCATCATTGGAGACATGGAATCCCCAATTGATTCATCGTAGCTCTAATATGCCATTAATTACATTAATCCTGCATGCATCTCGATGCATGTTAAATGCCAATTCTTCGAATAGGTTTATATAATATTACTATTATTGCCTATATAGAGCAAACCTTCATTAAAAGGAAACTTAACTACTGACCTTATATAATGTTTTGTCATCCATTACAATGAAAACGATTCTCACTCTCTGACAGTCAGAAGTACAAAAATAATGGATGTCAAGTACATGCATTTATTTGTTAGAACTATAATATAGTTGAATTATCTGTACGGTTTTAAATATAACTAAAAACCTTACAGATGATTCGATGACAAAATATTCCCTTCGTTAACATCTCAATGTTCATTAATATTTTAATTCTATCATTATTCATATTTTTTCCAATAAAAAATTATATATATATAATCTATATGTGTAAATATGCCCATATATATATATAATTTATTTCTTTATATATATTAAGTACATATATATATATACTTTTAGATTTATATATATATATATAATCTTTATGTATATATATATATATATATATATATAGGCGTAGGAGACGGGGGGGCAGGGGGGGCAACTGCCCCCCAAAATTTGGGTGAATGCTTAAATTCGGGCAAATTGATTGAGGTATTCGGGCATTTCAGTTGAAGAAAAAAATATAAAATTATGAAACCACACGGATGCGAATTATGAACAGGAGTTTTCCACCTTTATGTGACTTAAAATTCCACCTCTTTCCCCTTTTGAAGAAAAATAACGCTCAACTTTTAGCTGATGAGAAATATTAAAATAAATTTTATCACACATTTAAGTTAATAATTTTGGCGCCACAGAAAATATGCACCTCGCACGTAGAATGTAAGAAGAGTGTACTTTGATACTACTTAGTACTTAGAAAAAAAATGTAAAAGATCAACAAGTTATATTACTACGATAGTAATAAAGTTCTTCTCAGAGATAATTATTAAGTGAACATACCTTTTGGAGTTTCGGCAACGTTATTCATCGAACTACTAAACAACACTTTTCTCCATAGAGGTAAGTTTCTGCTCACTGTATTTACCAGAATGTGTTTATTTTGAAAATTATAATTAAATTAATATTCACTTCACTAAGTTAAATCCAATGAATTTTAGGTTTTGGTCATGAATAAGTCAAGAAAGAGGCTATACAGAAGCAGAGTAAGATGTTCAAACTGTGGGAAAGAAGTTGATGGCGACTACAAGAGGGAACACGTGTCAAGAGTACATGGAAATGATGAACAAGTAAAGTTTATTCCTTTGGTCGATCAAAAGCAGAAAAAACTTTCCTTCGGAATTATGACCAGTGGAAAAACAAATGAGATGATGATACCAACGGAGGCAACTTCCTATAAAGAAGAATCAAGCAGTATAAAAGACATAACAACTGACAATAATGAACATACTGAAGAGTTAAAAGTGAAGATTCCTAATTTGCTAGCTGTGGAGGCAGTGGTAGAGGATATACAGCCTACAATGGACAAAGCAGAAAATAATGATAAAGAGCATGAGCCCATAGGCTACCATCACAGTGCCAAAACTGACAGGCGAGATCATCCACACCAACCTCTGTTGGGTGAATACAACAGGAAACAGCTAGATCAGGGAAGTGGGACAAGAGACTTTAATCCTGAACTGTTCAAGAAGTACCCATGGGCGAGCTTTGATACTCCTACGAAATCTATAGTTTGTTTCCCGTGTCAGAAGTTTTTATCTGATTCCACTTTCACATACAGCAATTGGAAGAAACCGGAACGACTAGTGAAGCATGGCAAGAGCGGTAATCATCGACTTGCAATGTCTAAATGGATAATTTCAAAAGTCAATAAAAAGCATCAGACATCAGTCTTGGTCCAACTTGATACAACCCACAAAGACATGGTCCAAAAGAACAGAAATTACCTTAAAGTTATTGTTGAATCCATCTTGTACACCGCACAGCAAAACATCCCTCAGAGAGGCCATGAAGAAGACACATCAATGATTGGACAGCAGTCAGACATAAACCGTGGAAACCTAATAGAGCTTTTACATTTGCGATGCAGAGACATTCCTTGGCTTGCCAATAGACTAAACTCAAATTTGGAGGCCCATCGTCAGTGGCTTTCACCAGAAATCCAAAATGAAATACTGAAGATTGCATCTAATTTAGTACTAAAGGAAATAAGTAAAAATGTTAGGGAAGCAGGCAAGTTCAGTCTTATTGTGGATGAAACATCAGACGTTGGCAACCGGGAACAAGTGGCAGTGTGTTTGCGCTATGTAAACAATGAGCAGCCTACAGAAACATTCGTGGGATTCTATGAAGCTAAGTCCACAACCGGTGAGACACTGTTCCAAATTGTGCTTGAAGTTATCAACTACTTAGAGTTACACGTTGAAGATATTGTGGGCCAATGCTATGACGGGGCATCCAACATGACAGGGAAGGAAAAGGGGGTTGCCAAAAGAATTCAAGAGGTGTCACCCAAAGCAATATATGTCCACTGCTATGGTCACCTGCTGAACCTGGCACTGCAGGATACATTGGAGAAAAATACAGTCATCAGGAATGCTTTAGGTGTCATCCAGTCCATTCACAATTTCTTCAATTCGCCAAAGCGTGAAAATGTTCTACGTTCTGTGGAAATGCCAGCTGACCTGGAAGCTACACCATACATCAAGCTGAAGTCTCTCAGTGAAACTCGCTGGTCTTGCAGATGGGAGGCTGTTAAAGCCATTGATCAGCAACCTGAACGAATTATAATTGCTCTGTTGAAGCTGTCGAATAATAAAGATGCCAAAACCTCAGTGGATGCCCGGGGACTGGTGAAGGCAATGCTGGAGTTCCAGTTTCTCCTGGGACTCCAAACACTCAAGGTGATTTTCTCAAACACCAATTCCTTGGCTCGATACTTGCAGGGTCATGAAGTGGACGTGATGACCGCCAAAGCTACATGCGATGCCACCATGAAGACTCTATCTGGGTGTCGAGATGAAGAAATGTTTTCTCTGGTTTGGGAAAAAGCTAAAAAAACGGCGAAAATAATCAGGGAAATGGCTTCAGAAAGTGATGAAGATAAGACATCAAGAAGAAAGAAAAATCCATCAAAAAGACTGCAAGCTCTGGTAGGAGAGATTTCTGAAGAAGAGTCCATCTCTTTCTCTTATACCGATGTCCAGAGAGGCCGAATTGTATTTTATGATGCCATAGACAGGGTACTTTCTGAATTGAAAGAGAGATTTGCTAATGAAGACAATAACATCTTGATGTCACTTGCTAAGACTGTGCTGGGAGATGGAGGCGAGGAGAGCTTCAAGCTCGTGTCAAACTTCTATAATGTAGATGAAGACCTCTTGATGGCTGAAGCTGCAATATTCCATAATTTGGAAGATGTCAATTTCAAAGCAGCAAACGATATAGTGAAATACCTCTCCTCAAACTCCCTCTCTGAAACTTTGCCACACTTCACTGAGATTTCAAAGACCTTAGCTACAATACCAGTAACATCATGTTCAGCAAGAGATCTTTTTCTTGTTTGAGAAGACTCAAAACCACCTCAGGTCCACCATGAGCCAGGAAAGGCTCCATGCTCTAGGACTTCTTACCATCGAAAGGCATTATGTAAATAGAGTTGACATCGATACAATAATAGATGAATTTGGCAGACAAAAAGGAAGAAACAACATGTTTTTCTAGTGCCTTCTGAAATTAATATAATGTAATGAATAGTGCGTAATTACAAAAAAAAAATAAATCTACATAGTTTTCTTCATTCGATTATTTTTTCACAGATTTACAGTTTTTGTTAAAATTCGGGCAAATTGAATGCTGTCCCCCCCAACCCAAACTCCTCCCCTACGCCTATGTATATTATATATATATATATATATATACATAGGCGTAGGGTAGAGTTTGGGTTGGGGGACAGCATCATTTGCCCGAATTTTAACAAAAACTGTTAAATCTGTGAAAAAATAATCGAATGAAGAAAAACTATGTAGATGTAGACAAAAAGGAAGAAACAACAGTTTTTCTAGTGCCTTCTGAAATTAACATAATGTAATAAATAGTGCGTAATTACAAAAAAAAAAATCTACATAGTTTTCTTCATTCGATATTTTTTCACAGATTTAACAGTTTTTGTTAAAATTCGGGCAAATTGAATGCTGTCCCCCCAACCCAAACTCCTCCCCTAGCCTATGTATATATAATATATATATATATATATATATATATATATATATAATATATTATTAGGGTTGTTCTATTTTTCAAATGTTTGAAATGTTAGCGACTTTGGAGCATTTTCTGTTTCTTGGTGATAAAAGAAGACGACATACAAAGTTTGAACAAAAACGGTCAACATTACGAGGTCGTGCAACGAGGTCAAAGTTTTAAAAATTAGTAAAATATAGTTTTTCCGCAAATGTCTTCAAAATGGTGGACGTTACAGACTTCAAAAATTATTATTAATTTAAGGCTATAATTTACTACTACTAGACGTATGTTTGATGTTTTTTAATAAAACAAAGTTTTCAGTAAAACAAAGCAAGAAAGGAGTGAGTATGTTAGCTTATTTCATAGCTTTTTTGTATCAATTAACTTCACTCGCCTGTAGAAGATGACTTGTTCGCTTCAGAGTAAATAGAACTTTTAAGTTTAGTAAAACTTTAAATGATAAATCCAAAATGACCTTGGTTGCATTTTATCAATTCAGAATTCAGTACAATCTGAGTTTACATCATATGATTCAGAGCCTGTTTTGACCTATAAGAAATCGATTATGAAAAAATAAATCATAATGTGTTTCTTAGATGTGCGTCAAGGTATCCTCTCAAAATTTTTACTTTATCTCTGACGCATTTAAATCCATTATATGCGTCATTTTGTACGCGGGATAGGCTTTTTTAATGTCATATAATCCTCTCTACTATTAAATTGACATGATTTAGTATACCAAAATATTAAAGCTGGTTAACCAAGCTTTCATTTGATATATTTTGTGTTCTAAAATCGCTATACTTTAAGAGATAAGCAAATACGTACTCTCCCCCAAAAAATTGATCTTTTGATATGAGAATATACGATTACCATCTGGTAACTCTGTTAATGTTACCTGGATAGAAGAGAAGGGAGGGAGTATTTTTTGCCTCACTTCTCTCCCTTCTTTTTTTCTTCCTATCCAGTCATAGAAGACTCTAACATGGAAGGGGAGGCTTTCGCTTTCAAAGTAAAGTTACCCCTTCTCGAAACAGAAAATACAAACTATTATAGTACTTTTGAGAAGGGGTAACTTTACTCGCACACCAAAGCCTCCCCTTCCATGTTAGAGTCTCTAGTTCCAGGTTACACTAACTGCCGTTACCAAATGGTAATCGTATATTCTCAACTATATTTACTACAATTTTTAAAACTTTGACCTCGTTGCGCGACCTCGTAATGTTAACCGATTTTGTTCAAACTTTGTATGTCGTTTTCTTTTATCACCAAGAAACAGAAAATGCTAAAGGTCGCTAACATTTCAAACATTTGAAAATAAGAACAACCCTAATATAAATATATATATATATATAATTATATTATATATATAATTATATATATAATATAAATATATTAGGGTGATTCTTATTTCACGATTTTCGGATTTGATAGTCGGGCTCCCCCTAGGATTTTACTTTAGTGCATAGAGATCATCTTGTGAAAGTTTGAACGAAATCGAATAATGGAAGTGTCAACGGGCACAAAATTATGTAGTAATTTTTTTTTTCACCATTCGATCGCCTCTAATATCCTTAATTTCTATGCTATTTTCAAACAATTTGCCGCAAATGTAGGTGTGCTTGCAAGGATTCCAAGTCAGATTATTTTTTATGTACATCCAAAATTAACTAAATTAATTCGTAAACATCTCAACACTTTTTTTTCTCAGGACTTACAAATTGTTTCCATGAAGAATGATTTTTTTTTTTTACATTTCCTTCGTGAAAATATGTACAAACACCTGCCTTTTTATATGAAATAAAATGGAGGATTTCAACCCAATGTGTTTCTAGGATTTACATAATGATGATGATACTCCAAGATGTAGGAATAATTTAAGAGAAAAATATTATATTTTGTTCCCTCCTTGGATTTGTAAAATGGAGGATTTTTGGGCTTATTGGAATGGTTTCTCCTCCCTCTTTTACTTATTTAAATCTTAGCATTTGTATCATGGGAATGCAGAAGGTTTGTTGTATTAGCTAAATTACACGACGAGGGGGAAATTACATATATACATATATATATATATGTAATTTCCCCCTGTCGTGTAATATATATATAACATATTATATATATATACTTTTATAATAATAAATTATATTCTAATTAATTTTTTTTTAAACTTTATTAAGTGTTTTAAGAAATTGAAAATATTCTTTTGAACTAGACGGACATAACGGACTGTATATATTCAGAAGATCATTTTATATACGGGATCAACCTACTAGATAAGTCTGGTAACATATCTGTAGTAGAAATCAAAATGTCTTTGATGCCATACTTGCTAATGAAATCGAAAAATCTAGCCTTTGTGAAATATAACTGAGTAAATTTACATACAAAGAAGAGAATAATGTTTGGTGGAGCACATGTCATCTCCAAGGCATGCATTTTTTGGCCTCCAATATCATTGTTTCAAACAATCATAGACTCACCCAGCAACGCATCGAATAAACCGGTTTATATACACGTTTGAGTACCCTATCAAAAGTTTATATGCTGTATAAATAAAGGTTCTAGGCGCAGTGGCCGTGCCTGCTTTGATGTTTCTGTTTTGAATGTTTCCGTTCTCGCCGTGAATGTGAGTAGCCGTATTCCTACTCTGCAGTATATGGATTTTGCTGTTTTAATAAGTAGATGTCGTGTACAGCAAATACAGTATAGCCACAAAAAGGAAGAATCAAGGAGAAAGCGTGCCCTCAGTATCCGATAATTGATGCTGATCAAATTAGGGCTCTGATCAAAATAAATACATGGTGGATAATGTTTAGTAGTGTGATAAATATGATCTCCCTCATATCGAGATGTTAAAAAACAAGTTACAGAGCCTTGCAAGTGGACAGCCATCAATCCTTAGCCACGTAAGAAGTGTCGATCCGACCAGTCCATCTTCTCCATCCGCCTCCAAACCTCTCAATACATGATCCTAGGTTCCATAGACTAATAATGCTATTTATATCAAGTCGGATATAATTATAGCGAATCATATAGGGAAAAAACCTCTCCATCCATGAAAAATTCCGGGAATCCCGCCTCCATGCTATAAAGGCGGCTAACACAATCAGACATGAGGATCTGCTTCTTCCAAACGCGCACATCTCCTTTACGCATGTACAAGATCCAAAGGCTCCGGGAAGAACCAAGAGTCTAGTGAGTTCTTCACATTCGTTAACCCACATAGAACACTACGGACAGTCAATTCCTCAACGTCTAGAAAATGAAGGCGTTTTTGGGGATAATGACAAGAAAAGCCTCTTCTGCATTTAATAAAAAGTACGTCATGAGCTCTCTTTTGCATCCAAACAGAACCTTCTTGATGAGACAGTCCAAGTGATCCTCCTTAAAGGATGATGTTGTGGAGCTCGACGAGAGCTCTTCAGATCTGCACGACGATGATGATAAATCCCTTATATCATGAAGAAAAAGAATAAAGTAGGGCTAAAATGCCCATCATCCCGTACGGAACATGGAGATGCTCATTTACCTTGTAAAAATACGATATTTAGTGCCAATAAAAGTTTATTCCAGTAATTAAAATACCAATATGTATGGTAATTATGTATATATTTGCATGTACATATAATAAAGGTCTTAAAAAGGGATGTATATTAATAGTAGTTCTTCTTTTATACAAAAGGTATATTTTTGTTCAACAATCGGAAGGCATAAGTTATCTAGAGTTATGGCATTGACACAAATGTTTTAGAAATAGGAAATATACACCATTTATGTAAATGGCTGTTATTATATGTATCTCATGAAGAACACAATATCTCGTGGGGTGAAATTAATTTCTCTCTATCATTTTTTAAGGGTTTTATTTTTTTTAAAGTTTTCATCATTTTCACAAATAGACGGGATTTGAAGTATTTGATAGTGCTTCACATAACACACACACACACATATATATATAATATATATATCTATATATATAACATATATATATATTTATATATATGGGTCTTATTTTACTAAAACTGCATTAATTGCACGTTAACCAATGTTCAATAATTTTTTTCAATCGGCGAATTTCCTGCCTTAAATAATTATCCTAAACAATTTTCAATATAGTCACTTAATATGAATATGTGTAATAAAATATCTTTTTGAGATGCATTCACTAATATCAGGAAACAAAACTTTTATTTAAGATATTATTTAATTATACTAATTAGAATAATAACTTCCATTTTTCGAGGAAAGAAATTAAAATTGTTCCAACTTTTAGTTAATCTATTTGTATATATATATTGGTATATGTATATAAACATGGATTTTATTTACTTTTATTTATTGTTGTAAGTGAATCGTCCTATAAATAGACCTCCTCGGTATTGCAGCTATAAATTCAAATCGACCCTTCTCAGATAAAGATATATCTTTTTTTCGATTTCTAAAAGACTTTCAGCTACGAAAACTTGAGAGCTTTATTCAAATATTTACTTAATACTTATTTAAACCTCATGATATACGTAAAAAATACTAAAAGCCGACTGATTTAATTTTTATATGTTTTTAAAGTAAAATTACACTTGATAAACTATCAATTTCATATTAAAATCAAGTTAACTTTCAAATATCAAAAGCATGTATGTTTTCATTGTCCCTTGTTCATTAATTATTTTCCAGGAAATATAAATTGATAGCGACAGAAATATGGCATCCCTTTTAATAACATTAGAATTATTGTTCTAAAAACATCAAAAATAATACAGCTTGGATGGCACAGCCGAAAATAGAGTTCATTAGTCCAAATCGTTAATATAACATTCATGGGTCCTGAGTATCCAAGTCCTCACGAATGGATCACAAGCCTTCGAACTAAAAACAGAGTCATTAAAGTGGACGAATCCGAGAGTCCCGTATCTGTGTCCGTAGCCGTTAGCACGAATGACATGGCATATATGTCTTATTCATCATAGGAAGCACCTTCTTTGATGATCACAGAGACCTGGTTCATGTCCTTAAAAGAAAATGAGTTGAAAAGAAATGCTGGATTCTCCACGACTTCAGCATCCTTATTTGTAACCCAGGCACTACAGTTTTTTTTCCAATTTCGAAATGTTTTTATTTGCAATAAAAACTTATCATGATCAGGACTTATTTATTTGAGACGTCAAGATATTTGAAACAAAAAAACTATTTTCGTATGTAGGTTATTTTGATTAGCATCTAATTAGGATGTTGAGCGCACGCTTTATTCTTCCTTTTTTTGGCTTCATATTAAAACGGCGAAATCCTATACCACAGAGTAGGAATACGGCCACTCACATTCACGGCGAGAACGGAAAATTGAAAACAGAAACATCAAAAGCAGCACGGCCACTGCGCCTAGCACGATAAATAAAGGGGTAGGAAGTTTTAAGTATGGTACATATTAGTTTTGGATTTTGTTTTAAATAAAAGAATATTATGTAAAATGAAACAAGAATACCTAAATGTGAAAGTTAATTGTTAACACTCAGTTTCATTCATATAGTCAAACACAACAAATGTATTTAAGGTTTTTCAGACTATAATACATATTTATACCATTTATTTATTAGTATTTAGTGCTTTCAACTACAGGGACTGCAGTTGATATTTATGATTTATAACGAATCAATGCATACTTTCGTTATGTTAATTAGTACATATAACTGATATAAATAATGGATCCCGTGCACCCTTTATTAACCCAAGTAAAATATTCATAGCATATCCTAGGTGACTCCGAAAAAACTGTACTTTAAATCAACAAGGAATCAACATTTTGATGCATTTTAATTTTTTAAAACCCCTAATTTTATTTATAAGCACGTCCAACATTTTCAACATACTTTATTTAACATAATATTTTCTATAATATATAGAGAGAGATATATATACGTAACATATACATATATGTATTATACACTATTCTACACTGTCATGTTCTGATGGTTGAAAGTGCAGATGAAAGGACGGGGAACGAATATGCTGACGTGCTAGCACAGGATGGGTGATCCATAAAGGCATATCAATCCCATACTTCGTCTCTAGTATGTACCTTAGGGGTAATTATAGAAACCTAATATTCACATATCAAATTTATCCCCCCCAAAAAAGTTGCGTCATAATAAACTAAATGATCGTAGAAAATAATTTTGGTTTGATCCCCCCCTTATACCCCCCCCCCCCAATTGCGTTCAAAGGTTTCGTTATGAAGCAAAACTTTTTTGTTATTACTTATTTTGACAAATTGAGTTTTACAAAATTTAGCTATGATCAATTTATGACTTTGTTATTTCTTTGCAAATTTTCAAGAAATACTTTTAGTGCCAATAAATGAACATAAGTGCTGACCCACCAACCATTTTTTAAATCGCTCCTCTACTAGGTGTCTTTTATAGTTTCCAAGAAGAAAAGAAAAAGAGGGTACTCATTTGATGTTTTTCGTTATTTTTAATACGTTTGCTTTTCACATCTTAATTTTCATACAGTAACTCCCTCACATGGTAAGAAAATAAATCTATGACGTTTATATATCCATAAACTTATGCAGATGCCTCCGTTAACTAGTTTTACAGCTCTTTCCACTGATTGTGAACGTCAAGGATACATGTTAATTTTTAAAGGATGATCTTTTGCTTTTATAAGATCTTCCTCAGCACAATTGGAGGAACAGACAAATTTAGATTGACCATTCGATAAGATTTAAAAATTATAAGAATTACAACTGACAGTTTGGGTATTGAAAATTTCTTTGTTTTTAATATCTTTTTTGCAAACAAAACTTTTCCAGGGCAAATATTCTTGTTTCCATTTATTTATTGGTTAGAACTTCTAGCAATACATTTTCAGGGTGGGCAAAAAAGCCGTTTCTCTTAGGTACTTTTTCTATTGAAGGGCTAAATTTTTGCTTCATAACGAAACCTTTGAACGCAATTTGGGGGGGGGGTAAGGGGGTCAAACCAAAATCTATTTTTTTACGATCATTTAGTTTCTTATGACGCAACTTTCGCGGGGGATAAATTTGATATCTTAATATTAGGTTTCTTTATACCCCCCTACTGTACCTATCAAAGAATACACCCCGAAAGGAATCTTTGCGCGAATGACAATTGCATCGCAATCTATGAAGATCTGTCAATAAACAAAACTTTTCATGACGGTGGCCTAGTTGGCCAAAGATTTGTTACTTCAAACTACATAAAACTTCAAAAAATGTCATAATGGTAAGCTATGACCTATGTCGACATCTCGTAAGAACCCGAAATGACGTCTTTGCAACATCGATGGGGAAACACTCTATCATCTCATATATTACTGTCTACTTACATGGGAGATGTTGGGCGACAAAGACTTAGAAGATTATAATTATAAAGCGTTTCAAATTTTACGCCTTTTTTATTCTATTTTTATTAATTTATATTTTAGCTCTTTGATAGAGCATTACCGTCAGATACTGTATTACTTTCCGGCGAGATGATGTATTCTAACAACTCTTTATATTTCGTCATACAGGAGAATGATATAGCTGCCATCTAGAGTATATCGTATAAACAGTTAATGGATCCAGTTACTTTGTATATGTAAGAGCAAGTCTTTTTATAAGTTATGATTTATTTTGTTCAACGCTTATTATTTAGCCTTTTTGAATTTTTATCGAGATCTAATTTAAACTAAAATATTTATTCATATATTTGTGATTTTAATGGCCATTATACAATATTATAATATTTTTTTTTGTATTTGATATACAATTATCTTAGACGTTGATTTAATATTCATAAAAATACAATAAGAATAAGTAGTCGTAGGATTAAACAGGTAAGACATGTAAATATTAAAAGGTTTAAGTATATTTAAAATGAGGTAAATAATAATAATAAAAACAAAAAAACAATGGAAGAAGGCGTCAAGAGAGTAGTAACATGAGGCGTGAAACTCCATTTGTAAACAACAGCTCCTCCACCATAACCAGCACACCTGATGAACAATTGGGACGCCGTCGAGGATCTCCAAGCTTCTTCTTACCAAGCAATCTATCCCCAAAGGAAGAGAGCTCCCTAACTCTAGCGGCATAAAGGATTCCCTGGACAGTCGCGATGATGTGTTCCATTTCGAAGGCATGCTTATAGGAGGCAGATGTACAGACAATATCATGATATATACTGTTGAGAAAATTAATTATATATTCTTAATTATGCATGTAATTAAATCTTAAAATATGCAAGCAAATATCTGCATTATGATGTGAATCTTATACAACATTAAGTATATAAATTATGTTTATCCCAGTAGGTTTCAAATTAGCTCTCCAAAAAAAGGGAATAAAGTTATTTCCTTCTGTATAGGTCATTAGGGGACACATTTATCCTGAAATTACACATATAGTTTGGTTCAATTGCACTCATCGATGTGAATAGTTTTTCTTCCGAATATGCATTTCAATAATAAATATCCCATTGACACATTCGCACATAACCCTAATATATTTACTCCACCCAAAAAATATATTATTATGAATAATAAGTTATATGATGTATTTAACTAGAGGCATATATACACTCAGAGAGAGTAAACCTCCGCCGTCACGGAGTCCTTATGAGCCTTCCGAGGCGGATTTTTCACGACTGCAGCGGCGCAGAGGGACAAGGAGGGCTCCCCTCGACGAAAATTCCGAGAGGAAGACGCTCCCGGCACCCGATTTCACAGCACAGCGACATCTATTGGCAGAGTAGGCTAACTTGAATATTTATTAGTATTTAGCTCATTTTGCATCTTAATTCTGCACTCAGAGATGCCAATCACTTGTTCCTTTTGGCACTTCTAACAACTCCACAAAGTTTCATCCGAATCCGTTGCGTACTTTTTGAGTTATCCTGCTGACAAACAAACCAACAACTAACAAACAAACCTACGCCAGTGAAAACAATACCTCCTTCGGCGGAGATAATATATTTGGAACGCAGTATAATGTTAAATAATGAATATTTTTCTATATATACACTATTAGTCTAAATAAGCTTCATATCAAATTCATACATAAATCCCATAGTATTTTTAACCATGAAATTTATTTATATTTTGAAATAAGGAAACAAATCGATCATCTGAGGCTACTCAATTTTTATATTCAATTACTAGTTTTAATAAAATGTTTGTCATATAGAAAAGGGAGAGGTTACATTGTCGAATTTATTGGTCTTAAAGATTCCAATACTTTTGTGAGCAGTCTTTTGCTTTTTTAGGTACAATTATTTTTGATTAATTATTTAACCATTGTTAACTCAGAAATCTACCGTTGTATAAAAATGAAAAATCTATTTATGTTAACAGAACTTTCTATATTTTTTACATTACAAAGTTTTATTTATTTTTAGTATCAGACAAGACATTCTCAGAAAACTTGTAGATGAAGATGATTGAATGGGAAACGATTCAAAGATAATAGATAATACAAGATGCGCAGAACGCAATGTTTAGATTCCTCTGATTAAAAAGAAAAAACTGAAACGTCACAATGACGTCACATTATCGATTTATTATGATTAAGGCATAAAATATCTATATTCTCTTTCTTTTCCTCTCATTATCTTTCTGTCTGTTTGATAGAAAGGACATCTACTACTTTTATGGACTAGTGAAAATATAAATAATCAAAACTTCTCAGATGTAACTAAATTGGGTGAATTTTTGGCCTGAAAAAGAAATAAATGCAAATAACATATCAAACCAATTTTTTTTGCTGAAAATCATGTGAATGTAGTTACACAGAGTCATAAAAATCTTATTTTTATATGAAATTATATACGAGGTTGTGTTGCTTAATCGATATTAGTTCATCATATATTATTTATTATTGTTATGTATTTAGATGGTGTAGTTATTAGATATACAGGCAAATCGTCTAAGTGATGACGTCACATTTTTTTTTTGCCTATTTGATTCGATAGAATTGCATCCGACAGGATATAATAAGCATTATAGCATTAAATTAGTCTATCGAACCTAGGATCTTATTATGAGGTAGACCAAAATGGCCATCCCCTCTCGGGGTTCGA
The DNA here is from genome assembly GCA_013387185.1 of Caligus rogercresseyi. Taxonomy (NCBI): domain Eukaryota; kingdom Metazoa; phylum Arthropoda; class Copepoda; order Siphonostomatoida; family Caligidae; genus Caligus; species Caligus rogercresseyi. Next base: position 882,355 of record CP045893.1, read on the forward strand.
ACCTGCGCCCCCAACATTGAGAGTTGAACACGCCTTAGCACACACGGCTATCGAGCTCCATATTTTTTTTTTTGATTTTTATTATATAAAATATCCCTCTATGTTTACATGATTCTGCCCCCCCCCCCCCCTCCTGAAACGATTTATGTTTTGTATATTTTTCTTTAGGCACAATGTTAGAGCAACAGCTGCATCTGGTCTAACAAGTCTTTAATTCCTATTTTATTTTTACGCCCACCCGTATAAGCGTATTCCATCTAAGACACTAAAGAAACTTTAGTTAATAATATTTTTTTTAATGAGTTCAAAAATTATACCTTACAAGTGGAACTTAAAGAGCCTAACGCAGATCGTAGTGATGTCGCCCTGATCATCCTCCATATCTACGTTCTTTGAACGCTGCTATGCATGCTAAACCACGTGGGTCAAATCCTACTTACTCAGGATCCACTAGTCGAAAGTTTTTACCTTGATAAATGCATTCGCAGTGTGGAATTCATCTACGGAACTGTTTGAATCGTCTTCTACAGAAATGTCAAAATAATTCTTAACAAATTTTGTATGTCCATTAGGGTTGTTCTTATTTTTCAAATGTTTGAAATGTTAGCAACATTGTGGATTTTCTGTTTCTTGGTGATAAAAGAAGACGACATACAAAGTTTGAACAAAATCGGTCAACATTACGAGGTCGCGCAACGAGGTCAAAGTTTTAAAAATTTAGTAAAAATATAGTTTTCCGCAAATTTCTTCAAAATGGTGGACGTTACAGACTTCAATAATAATTATTAATTTAAAGGAAATCTAATTTACTACCAGACGTATGTTTGATGTTTTTTAATAAAACAAAGTTTTCAGTAAAAACAAAGAAAAAAATGGAGTGTGTATTGTTAGCTTATTTCATAGCTTTTTTGTATCAATTAACTTCACTCGCCTGTAGAAGATGACTTGTTCGCTTCAGAGTAAAATAGTACTTTTAAGTTTAGTAAAACTTTAGATGATAAATCCAAAAATGACCTTGGTTGCATTCTATCAATTCAGAATTCAGTACAATCTGAGTATACATCATATGATTCAGAGCCTGTATTGACCTATAAGAAATCGATTAAAAAAAAAAAATAATAATGTGTTTCTTAGATTTGCGTCAAGGTATCCTCTCAAAATTTACTTTGTCTCTGACGCATACATAATCCATTATATGCGTCATTTTGTACGCGAGATAGGCTTTTTTAATGTACATATAACTCTCTACTTATTAAATTGACATGATTTAGTATACCAAAATATTAAAGCTGGTTAACCAAGCTTTCATTTGATATGTTTTGTGTTCTAAAAATCGCTATACTTTAAGAGATATAAGCAAATACGTACTCTCCCCCAAAAATTGATCTTTTGATATGAGAATATACGATTACCATATGGTACTGCTGTTAGTGTTACCTGGATAGGAAGAAAAAAGAAGGGAGAGAATTGAGGCAAAATACTCTCCCCTCTCTTTCTCTCTTTCTATCCAGGTAACACTAACAGCATTACCAAATGGTAATCGTATATTCTCATATCAAAAGATCAATTTTTGGGGGGAGGGTACGTATTTGCTTATATCTCTTAAAGTATAGTGATTTTTAGAACACCAAACATATCAAATGAAAGCTTGGTCAACCAGCTTTAATATTTTGGTATACTAAATCATGTCAATTTAATAAGTAGAGAGTTATATGTACATTAAAAAAGCCTATCTCGCGTACAAATGACGCATATAATGGATTATGTATGCGTCAGAGACAAAGTAAAATTTTGAGAGGATACCTTGACGCATATCTAAGAAACACATTATTATTTTTTTATAATCGATTTCTTATAGGTCAATACAGGCTCTGAATCATATGATGTATACTCAGATTGTACTGATTTTGAATTGATAGAATTCACCAAGGTCATTTTTGGATTTATCATCTAAAGTTTTACTAAACTTAAAAGTACTATTTTATTCTGAAGCGAACAAGTCATCTTCTACAGGTGAGTGAAGTTAATTGATACAAAAAGCTATGAAATAAGCTAACAATACACACTCCATTTTTTTCTTTGCTTTTACTGAAAACTTTGTTTTATTAAAAAACATCAAACATACGTCTGGTAGTAAATTAGATTTTCTTTAAATTAATAATTATTACTGAAGTCTGTAATGTCCACCATTTTGAAGAAATTGGCGGAAAACTATATTTTTACTAAATTTTTAAAACTTTGACCTCGTTGCGCGACCTCGTAATGTTGACCAATTTTGTTCAAACTTTGTATGTCGTCTTCTTTTATCACCAAGAAACAGAAAATCCACAATGTTGCTAACATTTCAAACATTTGAAAAATAAGAACACCCTAATGTCCACCCCTGTTTAAGTGCACTTATTTGGGTCTTTGTTATATATATATATGTATATATATATATATATATATATATATATATATATATATTAGCCTGTCCCCGTTTTACTTGGTTTTTAAACATCTGAAAAACAAATATAAATTTAATTATAAAGTTTAGGAAAATGTATTTAAAACAATATACCATAAGCATATAAATAATATTTCAAAATATAAGTATAATAAAGTATAAATAGTGATTTTCTTTCGGCAATGTACAATATTTCAAAAGAATAAACACAATGTTTCCATAAAAACGTCTATACCATCATGATCATTATGAAAATTGCACAAAACCTGCATCATAATAAGGCCATTACTTTACTATATATAAACATAATTGCTAAGATAATATTTAGGGCAAATATTAACGAAAACATAAAAATGCCTTTTTTGGGCCAAAAAAACTTAACGGGCCTAAAACCAAAGAAATATTTATTTGCTTGATTGCTCCATTTTTTTGAAAGATGATACTTCAAGCTATCCTTAGAAATTGTTTTTTACTTGATATCATTAAGACTTGAAATTACCATTTTTGACCACAAAAACGGCTTTTTGAGACTTTGAGTGGCTTGTGAAGTCACAAAATGGCCTTTGAAGGCTGAAACTTTCTCAATCTCATTTGTTCATCACTACGAAGCAAAAAATCGCTATGAGCGAAAATCGAAGCGATTGATCTTTAAACGGGAGAGGCTAAGTATATAATTATGTGATATCACAAATAAAGAGAAATAATGCATAAATATAGATTTTGCATGATTTCAAAACCATAGTTACAACATGAGATGCATACAGAAATCGGAACAAGAAATAATCTTACACCATAATTCTGACTCTTGCAAAAAAACATTCAATATATAATAATATTAGTTATTTTTGACATAGTTTATATATTTATCAGTCATTGTGAACTACTTAGTAAGGAGCACAACTCTTTTATTTATCTTCTACCCCTAACAAAATAGTCTTCAAGAGAATAATTACGTGTAATTTAATTTAAAAAAAAGTAATTCATATTGGTCGTATTTTAACTACTTATACTATTTTCTGCATATAAAAAATAACATTTGAAATTGGTTTATTGTTGGAGAGTCTGTAGTCAGAGAATTAAACTTAATTATTTCAATTGTTATTTTTTATATGCAAAAAAGTATAAGTCGTCAAAAAAAATTACGAGCAATCTGAATACTATTTTTTTGCTATGTTCTGTAGTCAGAGAGTAATAACTACCTATACTACTTTTCTGCATATAAAAATAACATGAAATTGTTATTGTTCTAAGAGTCTGTTAAAGAGTTAAATTCTATTGTTCTGTAGTCAGAGAGTTAAACTTAATTATCCCAGATTTAGGAGCACCAACGTGGAATGGGCTGGCGATATAATTACCTCCGCCGAAGGAGGTATGTTTTCACTGGCGTTGGTTTGTTTGTCAGCAGGATAACTCAAAAAGTACGGAACGGATTCGAATGAAACTTTGTGGAGTTGTTGGAAATGCCAAAAGGAACAAGTGATTAACTTTTGGCATCTCTGAGTGCAGAATTAAGATACAAACCAGCTAAATACTAATAAATATTTCAAGTCAGCCTACTCTGCCAATAGATGTCGCTGTGTCGTGAAGTCGGGTGCCAGGAACGTCTCCCTCTCGGAATTCCGTCGAAGGGAAACCCTCCCCCGTCCCTCTACGCCGCCCCAGTCGTGAAAAATCCGCCTCGGCAGGCTCATAAGTACCCCGTGACGGCGGAGGTTTGCACTCTCTGAGTGTATATATGCCTCTAGTTAAATATGTGCCGAAGATCGAAGCTCCACATAAGCACTATCAAAAGGATTTTAAGAAGGCATCGTGCATTTTTAAACCAATCCAATAATGATTTGTCCTTTTTATAGGTTATTCTTCAGGGCAGTAAATATGAACTACAATGTTGACTTATGTATTTTTGCAACTGCCCTCAATAGTTTACTTCGTTTTGTATATAATTTTAGTGTATTTTATTTTACACCGTATAAAATTTTGCAGTTATCCGAATAAAATGTTTTTAGCCGAACAAAAACCTTTAATTATTAATAATAAATCACACTAATTAGGAAATCCATTCTTCTCTTAATAAGATTAATTTGACATAACTTTTGAGTACATACCGTACAATTTTTTTGTATATCTGTGATATATATATATTTGTTTTAAAAAGTAATCGTCACACTTGTAGAGAAGATAATGATTGACACTTGATTGATATTTGTTCTTCTTTCTCTCTCTCTTTTATGAATGCATATCTCTTCTCCATTCACAATTTAAAATGAAGTCAGGAAATGTGTCAATTTATCTCCTCTTTCCTTATGCCATCTTCAACACTTAATTCAACTTTAGATCTATAATATTTCCCTCCTCCCCCCCCCCTTTTAAGTATGTAAGCAATGCTAATGTATGAAGGAAGAAGGTAGTCCTATGTACATATACAGGGTGTTTGTAAATATAATCCGGCGGGTTTTCAGGACATCCATTAACAAGGATGACATGTTCCGACCTGTGCAGCTGATTTTTTAGCAGACAGCCAACATAACATGAGAGATCATTCAGTTGAATTTTATCATCGTCATGGCCGCCGCATATGGAAATCTACAGCCTGTTATCATCTGGAACGAGCAAGAACGCAGGTGTGCCGTATCCAGATTATTTGTAAAAGGGCAACAAACCATCAGCAACACCCAGGTCTCTGAGCTGCTCGGGATCGACAGAAGAAGGGGTTTGCTGAACTCAGGCAGCAGCTGAAGGATACCAGGGACCCTCGTGCTGTCGTCGACAGGGCCTTCAGGCCCTCCAGCAGCGCCCGCAAGGCAGGGCCCCCGACTTCATCAGGAGGGTGTCAGACATCTTCGAGCACGACCCCAGTAGGTTCCATCAGGGATGTCGCCGCCAAGGAGCTGGACGTTATCACGTAACTTTGTTGGCCTGTGTGAATGAGGATTTGCGTTGTCACAGCTACAAACTCAAGGTTGGCCAGCTGTTGACGCAGAAGAAAGAACAAGCGGCGCCTAGCTCCCCCGATTTGAATCCTATGGACTATTTTTCTGGGGCTACCTTGAGCGACAAACCAACCAGTGACTGGCTCACAACACCAAGCTGCCCTGATCACTCCATAATGAAGCAAGCCAGGAAGTTGGACAGGGCCCTGGTGGCCAAGGCCTGCTCCTCCTTCCGCGCCAGGATCTAGTGCGTCATCGACGCAGAAGGCAGATCGATTAAATAAGCAGAATTTACATATCGGTACAAGCATTTTAATGTCTCAATAAATAAAATTGAACAGAAATTAACGATTTTATGTGTATTTAAGTGAGGGAAGAAAAACGCCGGATTTGATCTTACCACCCTATAAATTTACATAAGGCAATATTTATCTCCTCCTCCTCCTCATTCAATAACAACTTTAATTTAGTGGTGTCTTGCTCAGTGACAGTGGAGCATATAAAGGTAAATGGAAACTGTATTTTAAGTTAATGGCCTCTTAACTCATGCGCCTTCCTTCTTGCTGTGATGAAAAATGTGCATATAATTCAAGGCTTCTTCTTCCTCATGAGGGAGGTTGAATACTCTGGTTGAAGGGATTCAATTATATAGCAGTCAGATATCCTAATGAGCTATGACGTAGCATCAAGTTCTATAAGATAAGAAAATCCTTGCAAAATATGTCAAATGTAAGTAAGGAAAAAAGTTGAAGACTTCCAAAAACACAACGATCTGGACTCAATTGAAATAGCGAAAATCAAAGTAGCAGCAAAGTATCTACCATTGATGTATAAAAGAAAGTTTAAGACTCGCTTTTACTTTTAGAAAAAAGGTGTAGCAAGTCAGGATTGGCTACTTTTTATTAAATAAACATTGAAGCTCTCGACTCTTAAGGATTAGTAAATTCCTCGGTGATTTTTACCCTTTTTCGATAATAGATATATAATAAATACTAAAAATACTTGTGGGGGTATGGATGCAATATTTAATTTTGAATGTATTTATTGACAAAGCCTATCTATTTGATGGTAACACTGGTCCTGGAGCGCTGGGGTCGTTTATTGTATCATGTGTATTCGCGCCTTGATCACCCGAATATATTGTTTCTCAGAATATTATATTTCCTGGTATCCCTTTGGCCTCAGACGGCTCAACCATCCATTCTTAAAGGACCACGACTCCAGCACAACCACTTCCCTCTTATCGAGTCTGAATGAATGTAAAATCGTAATAAAACTATACCTAATTAAAATATCCACCCGTCCTTTCTAAGTAGGAAATCCTGTCTTCCTCAGCAAAAATCATGAAAACAGAAAATAATGGATAAGGAGGGTAATTTAATTAAATATAGCCATGCTTGGCTATTTGAGGCTAATGTTACCTATTTTACTTTATGAAGGCTAGTAACAATTGTGTGAGGTGGTTTGATCGGGCAATCTCGTGACATAATGAGATAATTATTGTTATTATGTCTAATTAGAGAAAGAGTGTATTTTAAAATCTTTTTTCCAGCATATCACTTCCACATACAAGAAGACTTTCAGAGAAAACAAACATGGTTACTTTTCAATCAATATTCAAGCCTGCACAGGACATTGAAGGAACTGATTTTAATTTAAAAAGTCACATGCCGATGACATCACTGAAATTATTCTTGATTTTCTTTTGTTTACGATATTTAAATACCCAGCCGTAAGTAATATAAACGGAAAAAAATGGCAATGAAGACACAATGACAACTGTTGAAGGAACTGATTTTAAAATAAAGTCATATGCGATGACATCACTAAAATTATCCGTGTGATTTTCTTTTTTACAATTATAAAATACTACCTTAACCCTTCTATTGGGTTAGGGTCAAAATTGACCCGTTTTTCTAGTTTGATGTGTAAAACTTACCATTTGCTGTTTTGCTCTTGAATGAGGCTTCATCTAATCCTTCAGACACCCCATTGAATGCAAATATCATTTTTCACCATTTTAGTAAATTATAAAAGTCTCCAAAAAAAAAAGTTACATCTTGGTGTTACGGGTCAAAAATGACCCGGCAGAGAATACTGGCTGTTTATGCATCACCTAAAAGCTATGGGTTGCTCTGAGGATCAATTGTGCCCAATATCCCCAGTTATGGCCCACACACACACACCACACACACACAACAGGCTTCTTTCACATGCAAGACAGACACATATAGAAAGCGCATTCAGGCACACACAACATTTTCACGAGTGACATTTTAAACCACTGTGTCTGTGGAGCCAACTAAAGAAATTTCCCACACTGGTTCCATTTATATGAATGTATACTAAGCCAACAATGACTTGAAAAACAATATTGGAAGAAAACTGGTGATTTTAAGCATTTTAAAGCATTTCAATCACGGGTCAAATTGACCCTCGAACCCACAGGTTAAACAGCTTTCTAACACATTTAAGGGTTAGAGGAATATAAAACGAACATTGGCAAAGAAAACTCAATGACAACTTTTTAAAGAAATTATTTAATATTAAAAATCACATGCTATGACATCACTTGAATTATACGTGTGATTTTTTTCATTCTAAAAAACTATTGTCAATTGGAAATCCCGGGCAGCGCCGGATAACATACGCTAGTCTTATACTTATAAAAAAAGAATTCGTTCGTTCGTTCGTTTCCCTGTATCTCCCGAACGGGTCATTAGATCTTGACAAAATTTTCAGTGAATAGTTTTGAGAGCTCAGGGAGTGTTTTAGTGGGGTTGTCAACTCCCGGAAAATTCGTCATCGACATGCTTATTTTATTCGCCAAAACGTTTTTGCCGATTTTTAAAATTGCAAGTTAGATTTTGCCCAATTTTCTTTGAATAAGACTGAGGTACTAAGATGTTTTTGTTTTATTGAGTGTTTCCGGAAAATTCGTTTTCTACATGATTACTTAAAAATATTTTTCTTTCTGTCCCTGTATGTCCCCCAAATTTAAGTTTTGTGGAAAATAACAACACTTTTTTATATTGCAACATCGTGCTAATCAAATTTCAATAATGCCTAGAGATGGAGAGGGATGTCAATACCCCCCTTAAGGAATACAAAACGGAAAAAATGGCAATGACGATACATGACGACTTTAAGAACTACTTCTCAAAGGAAATTAACATAGGCACTCTATGGAACGACTTAAAAATAACTTCTTTTTACGATGTTTAAATTCCCAGCCTTAAGGAACAAAAAAAACGGAAAATGGCAATGAAGACCCAGGACAACTTTTAAGGAACTGATTTGAATATGAAAAATCACATGTGATGACATCACTAAAATTATTCATCTTCTTTTTACGATGTTAAATACCCAGCCTTAAGGAATACAAAACGGAAAAAATGGCAATGAAGAGCTATGACAACTTTTTAAGGAACTGGTTTGAATATGAAAAGTCACATGCGATGATTTCACTGAAATTATTCGTGTGATTCCTTCTTTGTGTGATATTTAAATACCCAACCGTAAGGAATACAAAACGAAAAAATGGCAAGGAAGACCCAATGACAACTGTTGAAGGAACTGATTTGAATATGAAAAGAAAAGCGATGACATCAATGAAATTATTCGTGTGATTTCTTCATTTTACGATGTTTAAATTCCCAGCCTTAAGGAATACAAACGGAAAAAATGGCAAGGAAGACCCAATGACCACTGTTGAAGGAACTTATTTTAATATGAAAAGTCACATGCGACATCACTGAAATTATTCGTGTGATTTCTTCTTTTTACGATGTTGAAATACCCAGCCTTAGGGATACAAACGGAAAAAATGGCAATGAAACCCATGATAACTTTTTAAGAAACTGATTTTAAAATGAAAGTCACATGCGATGACATCACTGAAATATTCGTGTCATTTTTTTATTTTTACGATAATTAAAATACTCAGCCGTAAGGTATAAAAAACAGAAAAAAGGCAATGACTACCCAATGTCCAACTTTTTAAGGA
>CP045893.1:891836-916375 GCA_013387185.1 Caligus rogercresseyi
GACCCCGTGACGGCGGAGGTCTGCACTCTCTGAGTGTATATATGCTCTAGTTACAAATATGTTTAAAAATGCAATTATCTTATGCAAATATTACAATTATATCACACATGGAATTACTTATATCCTTTGTCTGTTTGATTTAATTTACTAATTTTGCAAACAGGTGCTTCATGCATAGGTAATCATCCTCTCAACAGTTATGCATCAGTATATTCATTTTTATTATTAATTAAATAGTAAGACTCTGCTCGCAATTTCTCAACTTTTATTAAAGTAATCTTTTTGTAATGAAATGATCATTTTACAATCCCAATAAGCTTCAAATTAATTTTATCTCCGTAAAAGTATTTGTATATTCACACTTTTAAAAAAGATAAAATTAATGTATACGAATTAAAACACAAAGAAACATTAAAGTGTTGTTGATGTATGATTTATTACGGAGCTAATATAGCGCCAGCCTTCATGGCTACTAATTAAAAAAACTATATCTTATATACAAACAAATAATTATATAAGAATAATAATAAAATATTAATTAAAGAAAAAAATAACAAAAACTAGGCGAAGAGTGCAAACCTCCGCCGTTACGGGGTCCTTATGAGCCTTCCGATGCGGATTTTTCACGACTGGGCGGCGTAGAGGGACGGGGAGGTTCCCCTCGACGGAAATTCCGAGATAGGAAGACGCTCCCGGCACCCGATTTCACAGCACAGCGACATCTATTGCAGAGTAGGCTAACTTGAAATATTTATTAGTATTTTGCATCTTAATTCTGCACTCAGAGATGCCAAATTTAATCACTTGTTTCCTTTTGGCATTTCCAACAACTCCACAAAGTTTCATTGAATCCGTTCCGTACTTTTTGAGTTTATCCTGCTGATAAACAAACCAACAACAAACCAACGCCAGTGAAAACAATACCTCCTTGGCGGAGGTAAATATATAAATATTGGTTTTTATTTTATTTTATATGATTACATTAAACTTAAGGAGCTATAAGGATCTAGACAACCTTGCCATTGACTTTGCTACCCTCCAAGCACTTGATAAAGTGCATGCCTCTCTTAATGGCTGTGACAACTCCAGGCCTTTGAAAGTTACTGCAGCGACACAGTTGGTAGAAACGGGTTTCTTGAGGCATATTGTAGTACTGCAGTATAAAAGGTATATATATATCAAAAATGAACATTAATATTACTGTTATTCAACCAACTATTGTTCCTTGATATGCATCAGTCCATGATGGAGCTGTGAAAGAATAGAATTCGTAATAACAAAAATATTTATAAAATATCCAGAGAATTATGATGTACAATGTTTCAATATTTATGTTTTTTTTCATTGCTTATAAAATATTTTATTATTATTATCATGTTGTTATGGACGTTTTTGAAGGCAATTTGAGGCATTTTAAATCTCGACTTGTTAATTAGAAGTTTTTTTCCCATTAAAACTTTTTCATTAAAGCCCAAGTCTTTGTACTGTGTGTACTTTTTATAAATTCCAAACATTTATTAAAAAGGTAGGTAATTTTCATATTAGGAAACCACTTATTTGTTAAGTAAAATAGCTAATATAAAGGTGCCACGTCATTCGTTAAACATGGGGGGACTTATTACTTGTATAGAAGGCAAAAAAAAAATGCCTCTTGAAAGTTGATGTGCACTGGAAGCTTTTATATTTATTAAAATATTATTTAAGAATGGTTGTTTATATCATCATGCTTCCTTGTTGTATACAATAAATTATTGTTGCTATGGAAAGCAATATAACATTTATCGATGTTATACATGTATTAGAGTAGATATACCGAACTAAAGTTCTCCAGAGAAAAATGGACAACAAAAATATAAATATACATATTTTTTGTAAAATAAATTGTCATGGAAGGAAATATAACATTTACGCACGGATGTTATACATGTATAAGAGTAAATGTACCTAAAGCGTTAAAAAGTAGCGCATGCAAGGAAAAAGTAAACAAAAAGATTGGGCAAAATTTTGATTATTTTCTTTAACGTTAGATGTCGCTAGTCCATGAAATTACGTCACAATCCTAATTAAAACCGGTTTAAAGGGATTAAGTTTGATTGATTTGAATATAAAGATAAACAACGTCCCCAAATATAAATATAAAGGACTTGTTATTATTTTCAAAGTTATAGCATCAAAGCGCCCCTTACGGACAAAAGAAGAACTAAAATTGTGGCCAATTCCTTTTGGGGAAAAAAGGAAGAATTTTATGTTATGCAGTCGCTACTTTACTTTAACGCTTTAGATGATGTACCGAACTAAAGGTCTCCAAGGAAGGAGTGGACAATGAATAATATACATGCTTTTTTCCACTCCTCTCTGATGTTGAAAACCAATCATATTGTTATATATGGAAGGACTCTTCATTAAAAAAATGATAACATCAAATAAAAGTTTGTATGATTAACATAATGGTTTCTAGGAACTCATTAGCACATGATTTATAAGTCATAGATTGAAAATATACACTAAACATAATAAACCATGGTTTGCAGAAAATGAATAAACATGTGAATTATAAGAGCCTCATTAATGATAATTAAATCAGCATTTTGTACGATTTATCATTTATTCATTTAATATTTTGTTTTTATGAGTTCTACTCTGGCGAGTTCTTTTTTTCTTTATCCAAATATTTTATGTCATATTTTATTTTCGTCATAAATGCTCAAGGTTTTCAAGGTTACCTGTAGAAATAGGCTCCTCTCAGTTTCTGATTAGAATTCTGGAGTCTTTTGAACATCAAGTGCATTCATTAAATAAGTCGATGATGGTTTGGAGATCCTGCCAATACGCAGCGCTGCTAAAACAACTAATTGAAGTGTATTCAATTGTATTAAGAATGCTTCAATTCAATTCCTGATAAGACATTAACTCAAAAAACAGTAAAACAATCAATCCATCTGCTAGAATCTGGTTAAATTATATCATAATTGATTAGATTGTGTATTGATATATATATATATCAGAATAATTAATTAATGTTAAGATTGATATTTTATTAATATTCTGAACCTCTTACCTTTTAATTATTTTATGTATTGACACATTTTAGTGAAATAACTTTTTTTGTTACTTCCGTTTTTGGCCGCTTAAGGTAGCATAAGATTAAATAATTGATAGTATGTTCTTTTCTTGGTGCAGGATGGCATTAACTGAATTCCTCAAGCAACTTACTATAGCAAAATCTATGGGCCAAATGCCATAAGCTTATCCAAGAAGGTATGCACGTCTTTTTCGACGCAGAGTTGAGGCTATATTCGAGGCCAATGGTGGTCATATTTACTTATAATACGTTAGAGTAGTGTACAATAAGTTTTTCATAAATACTAGCGGATGTTACCCGGCACTTAGCACTGGGATTTTCAACATGACAATAGACTTTTGAATAGAAAAATATCATACCATAGTTCTAGTGATGTCATTGCATATGATTTTCATGTTAAAATCATCATAGGGTATTTTTTATAGACACAGCGGATCAGGTTGAAAAATGGTATCAGCAGGTATGGCATGCAACCTTTAAAGAGCACATCGTTTTGATTTTGCAAGGAATGTTTCACACAAAAAAACAACTGGTCAAAATGTTCAAAACACAAATTGCATTGACTTGGTCTCTGTTTGATTGGGGAAAAACAGCAAATGAAAAAACTTATGAAGGAGTGGAACTTCATATGTTTATCAAGAAAAAAAGAGGTCGGTGATTTGTTTGGAATATATCAATAACTACTTCATTGTACGAGTATAATATTTGATTACTTCTATCTAAAGTGTTAATCGTATATCAGAAGATTACCTTAAAATCATCCACAGAAATTTCATCAAAATCTAACATGGCAATTTAAAAAAATCGACAAAAAAGTTTTGGCATATAAATAAACATGACGATGACGTATTCTCCGGGAGTTTCCAACCCCACTAACCATTCCCTGAGCTCTCAAAACTATTCACTGAAAATTTTGTCAAGTTTCTAATGAATCAATCGGGAGATATAGGAAACAAACGAACGAACGATTAGTACAGATATCATGCCTAACATGCAAAAGAGGTGTTGGCCGTCATGAAAAGATACCTTTAGGCAGAGTAGTAACAAGCGCATAATAATTGTACTCAAAATGTTAATATCTTATATATATAAATATATAATAAGAATATATATTATATTATAGTATTATATATTATTATATATATATATATATATCTTAGTATATATTATATATATATTTATATATATATTATCATATATATATATAATTTACAAATTTATCCATATATAACACCTATTTTAAAGTAATTATTTAAACTCAAGAACAACAGCAATATTAAAAGACCAAGTATTTGAAAGATACTTAATGCGTCCCTAATTTTATTTTTTTTCCTGTATTTCATTTCCTTAATAAAAGTCGAAGTTGTTGCGATTAGTGTTGTGTCGGTCCCAATTTATTCGGTCCGTCCAGTCCAGTCTTAGGATCGGTCTTTTCGGTCCGTAGGACTGTCTGTCCTTGGGATCAGTCCTTAGGACTGTCAGCCCTTGGGATCGATCCTTAGAAGTATTGTAATAAACATCGAAAACTTATTGTTGTATAATAAACAATATTTAATACTTTAAAAAATGTTATATTTGTCAACAGCTCATTGAAGATGTTACTTTCCTCATACAAAGGATTTTTCCTTATCATAGCATTAAGAGATGCTGACAATATGACATCGATTATGACGTAAAATAGAAACATTTTTCCTCTTCTAAGGACCGACAAAAAGGACTGGACCGAATGGGACCGGACCGGACTGCAGTCCTCGGTCCTTGATAAGGACCGACACATCACTAGTTGCGATAGTAATTAAATTCCCATAAATGTATATATATATATATAATTTAGTTAAAAGATAATCACAAGCCCAGCACTTTTACAAACATCCAATCATCAGAACTCTATATGTTGAACTGAAGCAACTGGTATATTGACTACCATCTCCCTTTGCCTTATGTGATAATCTCAGCGTTCGTCTTTGAGCCGTTGAATTAAACCAATTCACTATCCTAATTGTTTTTTTGGATTTAATTCAATTAACAAACTGTAGCAAGAGTTCGAACCATGATCTGGACCGGTTCATCACTCTGAGCCGTCTCATCACTAAGAGGGGGTGTTTATATATTTTGGCGCCTAAATGAATCAGTGATTAATATAGTTATTTAAGTGTTAACACGTCCATTGTTTTATTATGCCTAAGAGTACGACACACAAACATAATAGCTCAAGGTACAATATCTCCTTCAACTAGATTTAGCACACATAAACAAAAAGTAATTTCCCTTCATTTTTATGAATATATTTATTATTTTTATTATTTATACCCCTATTCATCATAGACGTATCCCCCACAGGTTGGTTGTCACAAAATAAACATTATATTATCACAACTCTGAAGGGAGTTATGATCAATGAGAATCTAAAGCGCTTACATGTTATTCTACTTATAGCATTATTGTATGTGATGAAGAAAATGACTTCTTTCATTTTACGGATGAGGGGACATGTCCAGAATAAGTAAGAGCTATCTTATTGAAATTCGATAAACATTGTATTATTATTATCATAATGTGTACAAGTACTTGTAGAGAGTCTAGGACTTTTCTTTTAAGTAATTGGAAACGAATGTATTGGATTTGCTGGGTGGAAAGGGGGGGGGGGGGGATGGAGAATTGTCTATCTACATATATAGGTATATATACAATTGCATCCTCTTTCACTCATGCCCGAATAGTTATACAACCAAGGTGTGTCGATACACAGAGTAAAATCAATACTTTTGTCTGTTAATGCGAAAGTGAATAAGTCCAAAAATAGTGTCGTTCCTAGCATTTTGACAGAATGTATTGTTGTTTGACAAAATAATACAAAATTTATAAGCATTATAAAGCAAGTATAATCAATACACAGCAGTTGAACACGACCACATAAAGGGGTAATTGTCCTACTGCAGCAGGAATGGATCTTAAGTATGATATAAAATTTAACAGTAATTTTTTTGAGCATTTCTTCAATTTAAGGATACATAGATCTGCATCCTCTTCTGACATGGATTGATATATCTCATATATTAGTGATGGACATCTGTTGATTAGGGGGTCTGCGCTTTGTTGCTCTTCCATGCAGATATTGCAGATTACGTTTATTTACTTACATAATCATAAATTTAATAATAATCAGATAGGTAAGAGCTCCATTTTTTTATGGTTCGATAGAATTGTATCCGACAGGATACAGATAAGCATTATAGCATTTAAAATTAGTCTATTGAACCTAGGGTCTTATCAATGAGTTAGACCAAAAATGACCATCCCCTCTTGGGAGTATTCGAACCTGCGCCCTCAACATTGAGAGTTGTACACACCTTAACGCACACGGCTATCGCGCTCCCTTCACTCCATTGTACATTGTCTGCCGTCTTGTACTGATCCTTACCATAGAGATATAAATATAGAGAGAGCTTATTGGACTCGTCAGAGAAATACGTAATTGTGTCAAGAATATAGCTGAACGATGTTTCTCTGCTATTGAGGGAAGAGAAATACGTCATTATATATGTTTATATTGCTATGATTCTATCTCTATGATCAGCTTACGATGACGTAGTATCAATTACTTTGTTTATAGTGGACACACATAAACAATAGAACACTGTTTCTCTGCTATTGAAGGGAATCAGCTCTCTATATCTTTACATCTCTATTATCCTTACTTTAAGTGTATGTTTTAGTATTTGTGTCTCTGACAGTATTACAGTATTGTAAACAGATAATTATATCAACTCTACTATGTCGAGAACTCGTCACAGAGGTTTTCATTGAGATGGGGTAATCATTTTAAGATCAAATTAACTCAATTTCCTACCTAGCAATCTGATGATCCATGGAGTAAAGAAGGAAAATCCATATAATTTCAAGCTACAGTTGTTTCAATTGTTTCATTCATGAGAATATATTCCAATTCAAACTATTCTTTAATATATACAGCTTTCTCTTGAGTATTATGACTAGCTAATGAAGTAATTAAAATATACACTGGTGATAAGTATCTTTTTATGAATCTAGACTCGTTTCAAAAAAGTTCCATGCCAAATGAGGTATTTTCATCTCTTTAGATGATGTAATTAATTCAGTGTAATTATCCAAAGTATAGTTAATTTAATGTCTAATAATAATATAATCGATATATTTAGTAAAGAAAACTAAGCTTTTTAAACTCTCAATATTATTTATTTTCATCCTTTCTTATTGAAAATGTATTACTGGTCTCGGTATTGTTTTTAGAGCAGCCGAGGCTCTGTTTTGGTATTTTTTATATAATATATCCTCCATCACAGTGCTTTAGCATCAGAGGCTTTAACTCTATAATCATAAAAAAATTTAAATAGACTTTTAGAACTCACATCACGACTCTATGTTGTGTTACTTTTATATTATATTTGATTCGTTGAATATTCTTATTATCTGATGAGTGTCTTAGTACAAAACCTATTTTGGGATCCGTTTTATTAATATGGATTAATTTTTTGTAGCCATTGAAAAGATAATTTTAACAATCAATTTATTTGCACTATAATGTTAATGCATGTATATTTTTACGCAACAAATAGCAACGGGTCATGATCTATGGTTGTTCAATAATATAATATATTTTTTAATGATGATATCCTTTTGTCTTTTTAAACACAAGATATCTTGTGTTTATATATTATTATATTGCAGTACCAAAAATCATATTTAGCTGAGATCTTCCCCTCCAGAATTGTATACCTCACCATTTCAACCTAAATATAAATTTTTACAAAAGTTCAAATTTTCATCAAAAAAATATGAAATATAAAAAATAACTTACGTGTTTTTTTGGCATACAGTCCATTTCTCAAACCTAAATCTTGATTTAGCTAAAGTTTCTTAAGCTGGAGATGTCTTTGCACAAGTTAAAAATCATAAAGTATCGTTAGAAACTGTTGCACAGTATTTGTAAAAGTTTTTAAGCATTTTAAAACCTTTGTATATATCTTAACTGTAAATTTCCGACTCTCTGTTTTACTACAGAAAGATTAGATATGAAGACACGAATATATTCCGATTCTTCCTACATTGTCCTTTGATGATTAAACTCATTTTTAGATTACAAAACTAATAAGTATCCCCTTTTTCTCGGCACTGAGGTCAGGTATATTATTTTCTCCTCGTTCCTTTGTCCTCAACGTAAAAAAACATGACTTACCAATAATGTAAAATGATAAGATATAGTTTTCTAACAGACAAAGACATGCATTGCAAATGGTTTTTATACCATACCCGGACGTCACTCTAACTTTTCAAAAGAACATTTTTAAATCACAATTTTGATTAAACAAGCATAAAAGAGTTTGTAATCATCTATTATGTATCAAAGAATCTCTGACACTTCCAACAAACAAAAACCATGATAATCACTGCTTCCTTTATTTTAAAAACCCTCAGAGGTCCTTTGTAAAAGGCGTAACATTAACAAATTACATAGGAATGCGACAAATATATATCATTCTGTCACACCATGAAAAAGCATTTCCTCTTCTCCTTGAGCAGAACTCTATATTATACATATATATAAATAACATATATAAATACATATATATATATATATATATATATATATATATGTGTGTGTGTGTGTGTGTATATGAGTGTTTGTGGTATTTTAACATATATAATGAGGTCAATTATATTCATTTATATATGGTTACTGATGTCCTGTTGCGATGAATGAAAATCATGTGAACTCGTATATTTGGGCGCCATCGGCGCCCATATGCTCATATTACATAAGTTTCTTAAAATTTGTTTCATGGATTTTGTGGAGATAAAATAGGTTATCTAAATGTCAAATGAGTTACACTAATTTTCTGTTTTGTACAAACATTCCTCATAAAAGTTTGACTTTGTACAAAGAATATGTGTTAAGTCACATGAGATGCTTTTTTTTCTTTTTTCCTCTCTTTACCTTGAAAAGTAGGTAGTAAAATCAGGAAATATGATTTTTCTGGTTTATTTCCGGTCCCATCACAATATTTTTTTAGGTCCGCCTTGACCCAAGGATTCCATAGGTACCTTCAAAGTTCAAATCTGACCATAAATGTGGGAGGAGATAGCGTGCGGACATTCAGACGGACGGACAGAGATTGGTGAATTATTATATAGATATGAATAACTTGTTATGATGCTGAGATTCAAGAAAAAAAAAATATTCTATGCCTTAGTGAAAGGATCGTATAAACATATATTTAGGGATATGAAAGGTTGTATCTGCAAACTCACTAATAAGTATATTTTTTTGCACTGTTTTCATTCTTTTCATCGTTAACAGAGTGGTGATACATTTATCGGCATGTGTTATGAAACACAAAATCAACCTATATTATTGCTGTAATGGTGAAGAGCAGCTTTCTTCAATGAGAAATATCAATATTTGAAATAGGAGGAGTACAATCAAAGAATTATTAAATAACATGGATAATGAAACACTTGAAAAGAGACAAAATTTGTATTTAATGATCAATTTCTTCACTCGGAATTCCTGATGTTCCCTCCTCGACAGCTGCAGCAAGTGAAAGTATACTTTGTTTTCTCTCAAGTTCAACTACTTATTAATTACTCCCTTTTCTTTTCGCACAACAAATCATATTTCAAAAGTCTCAACTATTATAATAGTCTATCTTGAATTTATATAAAGACTGTTCTTTATATAGAAACTACCGAATACCGTACCGATTGACAATCGGTACGGTTTATTTGAAAGTATGACTTTTGTAGCATTCACATAAGGACATAAAGATATTAAGAGCTTATTCCCTTCAATAGCAGAGAAACATCGTTCAACTGTCGCTTTGCCCAAGCGCTCCCTTGTGTGAAGAACTTGAACTTCGAAAATAAATAAACAACTACAACTTATAGTATTATAGAGCAGATACATAAATATACATTCAATATAAGCTTATGCTATGCATTGAATACTAGATACTAAAGTGCATTTAATATCGGACAATAAGAGACAGTAAATAAAAAAAATGTATAGCCTTCCATATCCTACAAAATCCAAATATATATATAATTTATATAAGATATGTATTGAATTTCAAATAATATCTAATAAATTAAAACAAATGATGTATTTAATTGTTCTTTGTTATAAACTATCCGATATGAAATGCATATGAAGAAGTAAAAGCAGATTCATAAATAAATTTCTCTCTCTTTCTAATCTGCCGTACCGAATATCGATCGATACTGTAAAAAAAATTCTACCGAATACCGATATTGATCGGTAGAAGGTATATACCGAATATCGAACCGGCGGTAGATTTTTCTACCGAATCCCAGCTCTGATATATATATACAATAAATACAAGAAAATTCTATTTTTATTAGCATCGCTAATAGGACTAATAGCATCTTAATAAAACAAGAAAATGGAGCTTCGTCTTATTTTAAATGCATTAAATGTCGCAGTCATTTGAGCTTCATTGAAGATATAAAACTCACTGAGTTTCAATTCTTGTTGTAGTTACTAATTCCTCCTAATCTCCATGTTAATCATTGTAGTTTCTATGCTTGTAAATTAATATTTTTATTATTATTCAACTCTAATTAACTTTTCTCGAAGAATGAATCAATAGGGGGACCTACGTTTTCTTCGTTGTATAGACCAAATACACACAAACTTATGCTTATAAACTCATAATTAAACCATCTTTAGGAACAGTACAAGAGAACATAATGGTCAAAAAGAATTGAAATATTTTATCAAAGAATGCAGACCAAGCACATGTTGTTCTTTTATTTATTTTTTGTTGTAATACAACAAATTAGAAATAAAATTTTATTTCTATTTTAATAAACATTAATCTATTTAAGTATATATATATAGAGGTAAAAGAAAAAGTGATCAAAGAGTAAATAAATATATCATAAAAAATGCTAAAGAAGAGAAATTTCTAATCATAATCTATCATTATTAAGCATTTAAAACTAATTAATTACTTTTCTAGAAACTTCCTATAAGTATCCTTATCCATTACTGATAAATATTCAATTTATATATATTGTCGGCCTTGAAAATTGCTCAAAGTTTATGGAAATATTATATATGTATAAATTATTTATAGATCATTACCTCTCTTTCATACCTCAGAGGCTCCAATGAAATTTATTTGTCCTACGATTTTTTTCTTCCATACATAATCAATAAAATATATTAGACGAATATTCTGATTCTTTTTTAATATGATTCCGTTACTTTTTCTTTCAGAAGTAATGAGTGCCGGGCGGGGACACAAGCACTCAGTTACAAACTTCAGTTGGACTTAATAGGTCAATGACGGACTTTGATATGAATAATGAGGCCTATTACAACGGCCTCATGGGCCATAGCAATGTGCTCTCTTCCCCTGTGGACTGCTATCGATGCTCTCGCCGAAGCATTAAGAGAAACGGTTGTTGCGTGCACGATGGAAGCAACCTTAAGTACGCTGACTCCCTCACCTCCTCCACTACCAGCCTCGGCGGCGAGAAGCAGCAGGTTTTCATTAACAATAACAACAATGATGCCGAGTCCAGCTTTACTCTTTTGGGCCACCCTGAGACGCCTCCGGCCAAGGGAGGGATTCGAACGGCAGTCTTGCTGGAGAACGGGAGTCATTCCTCCTCTTCCTCTGGAGGGTCCCATCAGCGAGGAGGGGAGATGAAGAAGATGAGACCTTTCGCTCCCTTCCTTGCTCCACGTCGGTCTCCGTGGGAACGGAGGGGTGGACACATCGGTGCTTAAAAAACGGAAGCGGAGGAGGAAAAGGAGACGGGTTCAGAAGAAGGGGAAACGGGTTCTGGAGTCCATGATGGACATTTTTCGATCTTTTTGTGAGCAAACGTCTCTACACGGATGGCAATACATCACAAAGCAACAGACTTCCTCTATAAACACTTGTTTTGGGCCATCATTGTTTCATTCTCCATGGGGACTGCCGCTTTCTTCCTATATAACAACACAATGGACTATTTGGACGCCACGGTAAGAAGAAGAAAAAAACTATATATTATTAAGATGCCAAAGGAGAAAAGAGTTACCATAAAAAACGCTAACCCTTTTTCATTTACTATATTATTTTGTTTCCTTTAAAAAGCATTGAATAAAAAAGTGTCGATAAGACCAAAATTCTTATTATCAATAATTCCGAACAGGAATAAATTCGAGACGAATCTCCATGATCCCCAGAACCATATTCAACAAACAAACATAGTATATTAATACAAAAAAACATACAAATCGCTCGTGGAGGGACATCTCTTAATAGACTCCTATCGCCTACCTTCTTTTTTTAAACATGATTATCAAATAAAGTATAAATATAATGGCATATACTGACAGCTGTAAATGGATTCCTTGGGAAGAGTTTATTACGTCATATATTAAGAAGTTCTTTATAAGTGAATATATGTTTTATAAGAACCACTTCTCTTAGTAATAAGCTACAGGTCCTTGGTGTATGCAAAACTGAAACAATTGGTATTAAAGGCGTTTTCATTCTATTGCAAAAACTTAGCTTTTTTCATAATCTTCGAAATTGCAACTTTTGAAGGCTAATTCTTAGTGTTATAAGACATTCTTCACTCCCCTTGCATATTGTAGATCTTAATAGATAGGTTACCTTTGGAAGAACTAACCCATTCCATGCGTAAATCCTTGATGGTGCGTTCGAATTCAATATTTGGGAATATTTAGAAATAGCCCTATTTATTTTTGATTCTATATTTTTACAATCTTTAAGATCATCAGTTGAATTTAAGGAAATGTTGGATCCCAAGATTTTTAAAAATGTTAAATATTTTAGTCCATTAATTTTCAATACTTCACAGTAGTTTGTAATTGCTTTCGACTTGTCAACATTGACTTTAAGTTCTGATAGCAAAGAGTAATTTTCAAGAATTTTGAAAGTATTATTTATTGACTTCCTAATACCTTTACTCTCCCCCGAGAAAAGGACAGTAAGATCATCTGCAAAAGCCTCTACCTTGTGATGATTTTTGCCTATCTTCACCCCTCTTATATCTAATGAAGAGTTGATCTCGCATACTAACGGGTCGAGTTCCAATATAAAGAGGAACGGTGATATTGGGTCACCCTGACGGCAGCCTCTATTTACTGCAAAAGCGGTATCTTCTCCACCAAAATGCGTAAAAAGACCCTTTAAGCACATGCTGACCATTCTAATATAATTTTGCCCAAAACCTTTCCTTTCCAGGCACTTTATTAGGCATTCATGATCTACACTATCGAAGGCTTTCATAAAATCAATGGCTACAAAAGCCAATTTCTCTTCCTTAGCCTCCATTGTAGTTATGCAATCCTTTATACCTCTAACGACGTCTTCCATACATCTACTTCGCAGAAAACCTTTCTGGGAGGAGTGTATCAAGGAAGGCAATACCAATTGTAAGCGTTTGGATACAATTCCACTATATATTTTATAGGACGGGTTTAGCATTGTGAGAGGCCTAAGGTTTTCTACTTGTCTTGGGTCCTTCCCATCTTTGGGTATCAAAATTAGATTCCCCTTGGTTATATGGGTATCAAAAACACCATCACATATACCCTCATCGTATACTTTTTCTAATAAGGGTACCAAATAAGTATGAAACTTTTTATAAAACGCAATGGGGAACCCATCAGGGCCTGGTGCTCTATTCTTTTTTTAATGAAAAATACATTCCTCAATTTTGGATTGCGATATCTTTTTTTCAAGAAGTTCTCTATGAGGGTGTGTTAGTTTTATTTCTTCACTGGAACTCATTTCCTGGGATTCATCAATGCTACTATTTAAATTCATTTTCAAAGAACAAGTGATGTCACATTTTAGACCTTCTTTGACACATCTCCAACATCTATACATCTTATCATAATATTCAGCTACTATTTTGGGAATCAGAGTTACATCTTCTACCAAGTTACCCTCGGTATCGAAGACTGCATCTACTCGTTTTCCCCATCCCATTTGCCTCCCATTTCTTTAACCTCTCAAGCACTGCATTTTCTTTTGGTAATGAACTCAGACCTGTTCAAATTAAACTGCCCTGAGTGTTGTATAAGTATATTTTTCTCAGTTCATCTTCAATTACTTTGTCCTGCCCAGTGATGTCTTTTTCTCTCAATAGTTCTTTCAGTTTTTGTTTTCTAACTGCGCTCAATCTCATCCCCAATTTGATATATTCTCGTCTAGAGCAGTCTAAAATCAACTTCAGAGCATGAGAAGGGGTCTTTATATGTTTTCTATCCAAACGAGCTAAAATATCTTGAATTGTTTTTTCTATCTGGCTGTTCACTTGTTGATCTGCATCTAAAAGGCTAACATTTAGCTTCCATGATTTCCTCCGATGGTATTTAGGAGTAGAAAATGTAGCCATTATTGGGTGATGGTCTGACTGAAAAGCAGGCAGTAAGCTATATGTCTTCAGTAACGGGTATAGGCCCCAGAGACAAATATATAATCCAGACGAGCACTAATAGGCTCTTTTCCCTTCTGCTTTCTGATAAAGGTATGTTCTGGGGTTGCTTCAAATTTAAAAGCGGCATCCTTGAAGCCTAGGCTCAAAACTAATTCCTTCATCCGTTGAGTCGCATTTTTGTTATTTTCGTGTTTATTATTGTGGGTGTCTCTTTCCTGGCTCATGACCATATTTAGGTCCCCCAAGACGACACATTCGTCCTTCCAAGATTCGACACCTGACAAAAAACTGCTATCAATGTTTTCATAAAAGTAGGGATCGTCATTATTAGGTCCATAAATGGAAACTATTTTAACTCTTTTCTCCATCCATGTTATTGACGCCACAGCATAGTTTCCCCCGTCCCCGTCAATAAATTTCGGTTGAAGTATCTTTTTTATTGCAAGCCAAACTCCTGAAGAGGGGTGTTTATTTTCTTTGCTTATAGCAGAGACCTTATAAATCTCATACTCAGGAAGTAAATCAGTTTCTGATGAGTCCCCAACTACCCTAGTATCGCACATTGATAAAATATCCGGGTCTAAGGACCTGTAATGTTGCACCACCTCACATCGTTTTTTAGACTCCGAAATGGAATTTGCATTAACAGAGATAATTTTAAGATTCATTGTTTAAGAGATTAAGAGCACTGTCCCAGCACTTGACTGTATCGAACATAGTTGAAGAGAGTTTTATGAACTTAGAAAACGACGTAAAAATTAGATATATAAATATGCGCACAAATTTGTACACATAAAATAAAAAGCAAAACTGGGCCCGTGAACTTGTTTGTAAATTGGTTTTAAAGTTTAACATAAATATTCAAGTAAAAAGTAGAAGTTTTTTTTAAATGTTTGCAGTACCTATAGGGGTGTACGGGGCATTACAGATAAACTTACATTTAGACTTTGAAGCAATTTATTCCATAATTTCGTCAGGTCATTTCGTTTTTTTCGTCGTCTTCCCTTGTTCTTTTATCCGCTGAGTTGTTTTCTTGGGAGGATATAGGTCTTTTTGAGTTTACCTTTCCTTCCTCTGGCATGCTCAGTTTATTTGTGGGTGTCTTAGATGTCCTATCTTCGGGGTTTTTCTGACCTTGATCTGGGCGTTTACGTAATATATGCTTCCAATCATCTCTTAACGTTCTTTTCCCCGTATTTTCCTCCGTTTGCTTGTATCCCTTCTTTATTGGTTTCAGCCACTTTTTGGATTCCAATTGTTGTCGAGTCTTCTATATCTTTGCATTCGTCCTCCTCTCTTAAAAAACCGTTTCAGTTATTTAATTTTGGACAAGATTGAACTCTTCTCTAAAATATCTCTCATATTCGCTGTATGACTCCTCTTCTCTGCTTTGCATTCATTCCTCTTATGACCAAATCTAAACATTCGTAGCATTGTTTTATCTGGAAGTATTCAACCTTCTTACCCTTAATAGGTAAAAGGCTGGGAATTTCTTTAGCGGTCTGACTTTTACATTCAATTTTCCTAACATTATTTTGTTGAGGATCTTTACGTATTCTTCTTCCTCTCCGTTCTCGTCCACAATTTGATGAGGTACTTCTTCAAATTCGCCTTCGATTTTCCAGAACTCTGAAACTGTTTTTTCAATGCCTCCATGTCTGTCTCTGAACCATTTTTTATTACGATAGCTATTGGCTTTTGAAATTTTTTAAGACTCTCGATGCCCCGAATGCAGAAGAAAATGTTTTCGTCCAACTGAGTATATCTGCCCACTTTTGAGAATCTTAACAGAACATTCATTGCCTCTTTAAATGTGATAACAAGAAAGCCTGCCCCTGCTTTGCAGTAATTTATTCTTCTGATTTCTTCTTCCGAGATAGATAAAACCTCAAATATTTTCTTAAAATGACTCGCTTTCGCGCAAAATCCTTTAAGTTCATAAAGCTTGAATCTTTAAAGTCAATGTAGATTTTTTTCCAGATGGGATGACGTATTCCTTATTTTTTTAAGGCGTTTCTTGTCTTACTTGCACATTAAGTTTCTTCAACTCCTTTTCTTTCCTCTGTAGAAGAGTGCAGTTCACTTCCTAGGTAGGCCTGCGTCTCTATTTCTTCTTTTCCTCCGCCGACCACACCATTCTTGATCCCACTCAAGGTATTTAGAATATTTTATATACCTTGATCTCACTCACTTCCAGCGGGCGTGCGTCTATATTCATTCCTTCTACGACTTCCTCGACCGGCTTATCCTCTCTGTCAGGAGTTTTTTCCTTGACGTCTCACTCATTGTTTTTCTTCAAGAGCCCCTTTAAAGATCTTATACGTCACATATTACGTAATAGTTCCAGTTCTTCTCCGAATCCTGGAAAATCCCGAAATTCGAGGCTTTCGTCTACCTGAGGTCCTATTGGAATCCGACGTCGATATTTAGGTCAATACCAGTAAGCAGATCTCAAATTTCCTCACAAATGTATCACTTATCCGGGGTAAATTTATTTTTCTTTATGACGAAAAATAAACACCTCCTTCCAACGTGACAATACATATATTTGAAAGTATGGCTTTTGTAGCATTCACATAGAGACATAAAGATGTAGAGAGCTTATTCCCTTCTCTAGCAGATAAACATCGTTCAACTGTCGCTTGGCCCAAGCGCTCCCTTGTGTGAAGAACTTGAACTTCGCAAAATAAATAAACAACTATAACTTATAGTATTATAGAGCAGATACATAATATACATTCAATATAAGCTTATGCTATGTATTGAATACTTGAGTACCTGAAAGTGCATTTAATATCGGATATTAAAAGACAGTGAATAATAAAAAATATTTAGACTTCCATTTCCTACAAAATCCAAGTACATATATAATTTATATAAGATTAGTATGTAATTTAAAATAATCTCTAATAAATTATAACATTGATGTACTTAATTGTCCTTTGTTATAAATTGTCCGATATTAAATGCATATGAAGAAGTCACAGATCAGATACATAAATTTATCTCTCTTTCTAATCTACCGTACCGAATATCGATCGATACTGTAGATATATAATAAAATCTACCGAATACCGATATTGATCGGTAGAAGGTATATACCGAATACCGAACCGGGTGTAGATTTTTCTACCGAATCCCAGCTCTGTTAATTCCTTAGCTATTAATTACTTTCCAGTGTATTATGAACATGGAAAAGGTATTTATAGCACTATTAGCACAAAAATAGGAACATATTTTAGTATCATAGATCGATTTTGACAACTTGAATACATCAGATACCAAAAAAAAGCTTTCACACTATAAAATATTATTTTAGATCCATCTACTACATAGATTCAAACAAAGGTATAAGATGTCTTAATCAATTATTCAATGACGTCACGCTACCTTATTTTTTATGTCTTATGTAAATCTGTCAACAACAAAAAAAACTTCCTTTAGGTTTTTTGAATAACATACAAATTATTATAAAATGATTATGAAAACTTTTCATATTTTTAGTACAAACTATGTGCATGCTGTTGTACGACGACGGCTTAAAAATTATTTTGAATTGTTAATTATGTTATTACCAAATTTAATGGTGTTCGGGGTCATCTCCAGTGATGGTGACGTTATGCCTCCACACATCTTCGAGAAGGGGTTGAGGGTTAGCACGGAGGTCTACCTTGACGTTATGAAGAAGACAGTCCTTCTGAATCCTATGGACAATTTTTTCTGGGGCTACCTTGAGCGACACACCAACCGACTGGCTCACAACACCAAGGCCGCCCTGATCAACTCCATAATGAAGTAGGCCAGGAAGTTGGACAGGGCCCTGGTGACCAAGGCCTGCTCCTCCTTCCGCGCCAGGATCCAGTGCGTCATCGACGCAGAAGGCGGATGGATTAAATAAGCAAATCTACACATCTGTACAAGCATTTTAATGTCCAAATAAATAAAATTGAACAGAAATAACGATTGTATGTATGTGTATTTTAAGTTGAGAGAAGAAAAACTCCGGATTTTATCTTACCACCCTGTATTATGTTATAACCAATTCATGCTTGGTGTTGAGCTTTAAATAAATATAAGGTAGAATGTCAAAATTTTGGTTTAAACAATGCCTACGGATGTATCTTTATTTAAATCTATATTTTAGGTATTGATCTGTGAGTTAAAAGAACCTTGTACAGTAGTAGTCTCAATAAAGTTATTTCAGTTTGCTTAGAATACGAGAATACAAAAGATAAGAAGAGGGCTTCTATGCTTGTGTTTGTTTTATATTTTATTGTCTGAGTTTTATCAAATGTACATAACCATATTTCATGGATCAAGTCATTCGTTTATATTAGAAACATAATTTGCTTTAAAGGAATGTTGACGTAAAGAAATGGAGCAGAAGATCAAAGTATACATGGTTTACATTTGTGTGTGTGTGAGGGGGGTAGAATTTGTATTCTCATAGAGGCAAATATTATAGAAAGTGATAAATAGCATAAGAAGAAGGCTGTATTTGATATTTGTAAGTGTTTTATGAATGATCATAGAAATACATACAATCAGAGTCTATTGGACATTCAATTATCTCCGAGTCAATACTTAGAATGTCTCAGCTTCACTCTTAACGCGAGGATCCTAATGTTATAATGCCCATAATAACACAAGAAAGTAATTGACAGTTAAAGAATAGAATATCCATTGTTTTGTTATTGATCGGAGAGTTTTAAAAACATTCAGTGTGCAAGGAAAAAACTTAAAACAATGAATGGAACCTGAGAGATATTTTAATAAATGAGAGAAGACAACAAAAAGGACCAATGTCATATAACGGTTTTATTGCGTAGCGGCTTTCTTTTGTACAATACATCACAAATGAATATTTTAAACATTAAAAAAAATATAAAAAATTATTTTAAAAAAACATTTTCCAACATTTCTTTGAATGAATTTGAACTTTGAAAGTAATTTTACACTTAGAAACACCTATTTAAAAGCCCTTTTTGACAGTAATTTGCGTTGAATTTTTTATGACCAATGCATCGAAGAAGACCTACTTTCAGCTCAAGCGTTAAAGTAAAGCAGCGCATGCAAGGAAAAAGTAAACAAAAAAAAATGGCCAAAATTTTGGTTATTTTCTTTAATGTTAGATGTCGCTAGTCCATGAAATTACGTCACAATCCTATTTAAAACGGGTTTAAAGGGTTAAGTTTGATGATTTGAAATATATCAAATCACTACAACATTGTGCGAGAGTCCATTCCTTTTTTCAAATATAAATAATAAAAGGACTTTGTTATTATTTTCAAAGAGCTCTAGCATCAAAGCGCCCCTTACGGACTAAAGAAGAACTAAAATTCTGGTCAATTCCTTTTGGGAAAAAGGAAGAATTTTATGTTATGCATGCGCTACTTTACTTTAACGCTTTACTTCAAGGGTGCCCGACAAAAGTCTACAGAGTGGCTAGGCAAAAATGTCCGGTTTGATATTTTGATTTTGTGAACTTAATTAACTTTTAATTGGTTGCTTCTATGGAACTGAAATTTATTTGGCTGTAAGTAGTATATAAAAGGATCTAAATTATTCAATATGGCCTCCATTGGCCTTCACGACGGCTTCGAGGCGGGGCCGGAAGCGTTTGCAGGCATTTATAATGTGCTTCTCAGGGTAGTTGTCCCACTCCTTGATGATGGTGGCCTTCAGAGAGTCAAGATTGAGGTGAGGGGTCCGGTTGGTCTTGCTCTCAATTGCGCCCCACCAGAAAAAATCCAGCGGATTTAGATCCGGGGATGACGGTGGCCAGAAGTTCTTCGGCCAGAAATGGGCCATATTTCCTTGCAGAACTTTTGGTTCTTAGCCGCCATATGAGATGGTGCACCATCCTGCTGCCACACATAGTTCCGGTGGGGTAGTTTTTTTTAACCATGGCAGAACAGTATACCTCAGGACTTTGTAGTAGGCCTCGGTGTCGATCTTCTCGTCCGGCCGAAAGAAGAATGGAGGCATCTTCTTTCCGTCGGACCTGAATACACCAAGGACCATCACTTGCTGGGGATTCTTGGTCCTGAAGACTCCTTGGACATCCTCACGTTGCTTAGCAAGCCATCGATCATTTCTGCGATTGTAAACTTGGTCCACCGTGAATTTTCGTCTGAAAATATTTTGATGAGACACGGCTTCTTTTTCAACCAATTTAGGATGATCTTGCACCTATCGAACCTCTTCTTCATCGCTGCTGCTGTCAATAGCTGTCTGTGGGTCCGAACGAATGATTGCAAGCCCAAATCTTCCTTGGCAGCCAGCTGGATTGTGCGCTGGACACGTTGAACTCTTTTGAGAGACGGTTTAGGCTGATGGTGGGGTCCGATTCAACTTTGGCCTTAACTTCATTGAGAAAGTCGTCTGTCCGCTTTTTGTTATGGCCACCAGATCCAGGAGCTCTGTTGAAGCCTTTACCATCATTTTTGGCTTGCTGGATACGACGGACAGTACGGATATCAACGCCAACGATCCGGGCAATATCGACTTGATTTATTTGCGCGTCAAGCAAATCGTGAATCCGTTGTCTTTTCGCTTGCTGAACACTCATTTCTGGTCTGAGAGATATTTTTTAAAGTTATAAATTGTAGCTATTTGTTTCAAAAGCGTAGCTGATTTACTTGTTTTGAATTTTACGTACGCTCTGCGCACAAGAAACAAACTTATCAACCGGACATTTTTGCCTGGCCACTCTGTATATTTTATCCGCTATTGTTATGATGTCTTATAGCAATTTTTTATTGATTGAACACTGCTCCGGACGTTTCTTTTTATGACTTCCTTCACTCTAAGGGATCTAAAAAGGGCTTCAATGTAGGCTTCTGATTGCATCTTCTTAGTTAAGCTATTGTAGCGTTGTTTAAAATAATTATAAACGGAGCTATTGGTCTGTTAATGGCTTTCGCTTTTCAAAAAGTCGTCGAGAAGAATCATGCCTAGACATTCGACATGTGTTAAGGAAGAGGAGTGCAGGACATCAGCTGCTGCTATAACTGAGTGCGAGATTTTATGAGAAAGTGGGGAAAAACGCTCTGTCAAAGGCATTGTACAACCGAATGAAAACTTGCAGTTTAAAAAAATGTATTTATGTTTGATTAAAAAGTATATTTAATCCTACAAAAGGCAATTATGAAAATAACACAACTTTCCTTTTATACAATAAATATAGATAACTGTTTTATCCTATTTCATTCTATATTTTTTAAATAAAGGCCATATTGATGAGAAAGAAGGGCAATTTTCCTGCCTAAACGCAGGGTCCGTTAGGCATTATCGTGTCTATGGCATGAAAAGATATGGAGTAAGGTAAAGAGTGCGTAATACCGTCGTATGAAGGAAGCCTTTAGGGTAATTCTATGTATTGAGAAAATGAATCTTCTGTCTGTACTCTAAATTGATTAAGAAATTATTTTTTAGAGTACATGATATATTTGGTTACGAATAATAATAATAAATATGCTAGATTGCTACCTTATATCCAGTCGGATGCTATTCTTTCGAACCATATAGGCAAATAAATTTAAAAACAAAGTCACTTTGTGCTTATTTTAGCTATGTCTTTTGGCAGGTAGTCTAATTTTAAACTACAATATTTATTTTTATACACAATTCTACCACCTTTATTATGTACTTTGTGTCCCCAGTCACCATTGTAAACAAGACCATAATAAGAAAAATCCCGACAATAATTCGGGAAACAGATTATAACACGAAAAACACATTAAGACATATGAAAATCCACACTCTTAATGGTCGATATCATTTTATTCTTAACGGGATTGATATTTCTTACCCATTCATTTCCTACTTAATTTACAATAAGGGTTTTAAGTGAATAGTAAGAAGTATACTGGCATGTTGAAGAGTACGTTTCATAGCACTACAATATGCCTCAAGAAACCCGTTTCTAACAACTGTGTCCCTGCTGTTAACCTTTCAAAGGCCTGGAGCTGGTCACAGCCATGCATGAGAGGCATGCATGCACTTTATCAAGTGCTCGGAGGGTAGCAAAGACAATGGTAGGGTTGTCTAGATCCTTATAGCTCCTTAAGTTAATGTAATCATAAAAAATAAAAAAATATTTTATATTTTTTTTTGGTTTTTTTCTATAATTCATTTTTTTTTGCCTATATGGTTCGATAGAATTGCAACTTCCGATAGGATATAGATAAGCATTATAGCATTAAAATTAGTCTATCGAATCTAGGATCTTATCAATGAGGTAGACCAAATATGACCATCCCCTCTCGGGATTCGAACCTGCGCCTCCAACATTGAGAGTTGAACACGCATTAACACGCACGGCTATCAAGCACCCTATATATTTTATTATTATTACTATTGTATAATTATTTGTTTGTATATAAAGATATAAGATTTTTTAATTAGTAGCTTTGAAGGCTAGAGCTATATTAGCTCCGTAATAAATCATACAACAACAACTTTATTGATTCCAACTGCACCATTAATATTTTGTGTGCGGCCGTGATATACAAAAGAAACTAAATCCCTAATACACGTTTTCATCCATCTCTTTGAGTATTAGGGATTTAGTTTCTTTAATTAAAGAAAAATAACAAAAAAAAAAAAAAAATATTTTTTTAATTACATTAAACTTAAAGAGCTATAAGGATCTAGACAACCCTACCATTGTCTTTGCTACCCTCCGAGCACTTGATAAAGTGCATAGATGCCTCTCTTAATGGCTGTGACAAGCTCCAGGCCTTTGAAAAGTTAACAACAGGGACACAGTTGTTAGAAAAGGGTAACTTGAGGCATATTGTAGTGCCATGAAACGTACTCCTCTGATTAGAAAAGAAAAACTGAATATCAAATAAAGTATACATTTTATTTAAAAAAATACTTTTTTTGGAATAGAGATGTTAAATATAAAATTATATATAGATAATAATTCAGTTTTCATGGCTACAAATATATAAAAAGTGTCAAATAGTTTAATGTATGCAAAGATTGAATAAGGGCAACTATTTGAACTGTTTGTAACGTATTTTCCTATACCGTCTCATAATGTCCAGCGAAAAAAAAACGGATAGCATCATGGTCACGATATAAGAAAAAATTAGATGCGATAAACGACATATCTAAAACTTCATAAAGTGTAATAATTTAAAAATAATTGCTACATTGATATTGATAAAATTCTTCAAGCCTTCATATTTGTAGTAATGCGTGTCGTTTACTTTCAAACAAAAACCAACATTATTAGTAATAACGGGTGGAACCAGGGGGGGGGGGCAGAACTCATGTAAACAAAGAGGGATATTTCCAATAACAAAAATCAAAAGAATGTGACGTCATCACTTAGAGGGTTTGCCTGTATATCTAATATCTACACCATCTAAATAAATAACAATGTGTTTTAAATATTTAATAATATGGTGGACTAATATCCATGAAGCCACATAACCTCGTATATAATTTCAAATAAAAAATAAGATTTTTATGACTTTGTGTAATTACATTCCCATGATTTTAAGCAAAAAAAAAAGAAATTGGTTTAATAATATGTTATTTGCATTAGATTTTCCATTTTCAGTCCGAAACTCAGCCAATTATTAACATCTGAAAAGGTTTGATTATATATATTTTTCACTAGTCCATAAAAGTAGTAGAAGTCCTTTCTATCAAACAGACAGAAAGATAATGAGAAAAAGAAAGAGAATGTAGATATTTTATGCCATAAATCATAACAAATCGATAATGTGACGTCATGTGTGACGTTTCAGTTTTCTTTTTCTAATCAGAGGAATCTAAACATTGCGTTTTGCGCATCTTGTATTACTATTATCTTGGTTCCAGTGGGAGCTAGTAGTTTGAAGGAGTTATTAAGATGTAATAACTAACACTAGATAATCAATACTATTCTACTGATTTTTAACACTCTTCCGGAGTTTTAAATAAATAACATAATTATTAATTATTTAACATTTATTCATGGATAAAAAAGACT
>CP045893.1:916475-944815 GCA_013387185.1 Caligus rogercresseyi
TGCTTAAAATTCAAAGAAATAAATTCATATAATGACCTACCTTATTTTGGTAAAAGTATTTATATCTTATGTCCAATTTTCTTGCCCTAATCCTAGTCAAAAAATCAATTTCTTTGAAACCGAATTGATTATATCTGGATGATTCTATTCTTCCTCTGCTTTGTAACAGGTGTTTTTGCCATTTCTGTATAGTATTAAAAGTAATTTGTTTGCTTATTTCATCATTCACCCTATCTGTAATCAAACAGACCGTAAAGATAAATAAAAACACACTGTAAGGAACCACACCATAAAGGTGTATTTGTAAAAGAGATAATAAAACGATGTGAATATATGTTTAACAAATTCCTTGTGGATATAGATATATGATGAAAATCTTGCCATCATTTTATCAACTCAATTATTCGAATGCTTGCATTGTCTTACTGATACATTCTTTCGCAGGTCAAAGTCAGAATCATGTCAAAAGATAGGCTGCAGTTATTCTGGTCAGAGACTACATTGCCGCTTTATCGTCTACTCTGGTGAACAAGAATAGGCCGGTCATTGCTTGAACCAGGAGTTTCATATAGGAATCTGAGCTGTCTAAGACTGAATCAATTTACAACATACAAATAGTATTTGATGTATATGTAGAATCGGAGTTGCCATTTTCTATAATATAGGACATACAGTCGTCCCTCGCAAAGTCGCGACGGCCCGGATCCACTACACGACCACCGCAATATATATGAGGGTCGCGATGTTGATATATATTAAGTTTTTTTTTGTATAAAAATTTTGCCATTGAGTTCATTTGTGGACGTTTTGCATTGAAAAAACGGGAGCCAAGCCGTCGTCGCGTAGTAAAAGAACTGCGAGATGTCGAGGGCGAAGAAGCAAGGGCCGACTGTATGTTTTTTACGTTGTTTGATATTGTCATCGTAACATTTGGTAGAATCTGCGATAAGAAATCTTAAGCTCTTTGTAGCACAAAACAATATTATACGATGAATATAAGATATATCTAATATTAAAATTGCATTGAGCTTTGTTAATTTGATATCATTCATTTGTGTTAACTACCTTTGGCGGCTTTTGTTCGTGATATGTAGCTTGTATTCAAATTGGTTGTTGGGTAGGAATGTAAACATTGAAATATTTCAACAAACTTTATAATTAATGGCATTCGGAAAGTAATCATATTTTCCTGCATTTATTCCTTTATTAACACAGACTTACTTTATCTACAACGAAAAAATAGTGCACCAAAGTTTTATTTAAATGTATGCAAAGGCTATGACTCTATAAGTTATAACATTTTTCCATGATAAAGTTTAAAAGTATATTTGTTTCAAAGCATGGAGAAAGTGACTATAATAATTAGAGTAAAGTTGGGCTCACCCAAGCAAAATAAAAACAGTCTATGTGTTGAAAGTTACATAAAGATTTACTTACATATTAGTGATTCTGCAACATTGGTATCCAGGGCACATATATCCGGACACTTGTATCCGGACACTTGTATCCGGACATTTGTATCCGGACACTTGTATCCGGACACTTGTATCCAGACATTTTTTATCCACGATATTTGTATCCACATTAAATAAGCGAGACATTTGTTTCCACGACATTTGTATCCCTTACAGATGTATCCACAATAATAAATGCGACTTTTGTGTACACATTTTATGAATTATTTTTGTCAAACTGCATATTTTTGATAAAAAATATCAAGCGTCCGAATAAATGACGAGGGATTAAAAGAAGGGACAAGCCATTGTCAGTGAATCATATGTCATGGATACAAATCTCGAATCTGGATACAAATGCTACTAATCACATTAGTTCAGTTCCCTAGAAGGCAATGCATATTGATTAGTGTTACTTAATGACGATGAAAGCAATAGCTTGGAAGTGTATTTTAAGACCTTTTGCAAGATATTAACCTTTTAAATCTATATACGATTAGAAAAACCCGGTCAAGTCTCTTATCCATTACGACATATTCCGATTCGCCTCCTCCCGAAAGAAAGAGTTTGATGCATGTCATTGAGTGATTTCACATACTCACAGATAATGCAACTAAATCGGATTGGCAAAACAATCCCCAATATTTCCCTGAGATTGATCGTTTACTTTATTCAATTGAAGGAACTCATTCACAGATTCGGCAATGGAGACATGGAACCAGGCCCATGAGAAAAGACAATTTATGGTTGTAAGGATAAAATTTCACACTCTGAATAGATATTCAATGTTTAACCGTTTGTGGTGAAGTTTTACATTGTTTCAAAATATCGTCAGATTTTGTAAATCCTCCCACTTTTGTTCCTTCAATCAATGACGTTCGAGAAAAATTTCCCTCTTTTTTTTAACCTTCACAAAATACAAATAGAAGAGAAACCGTTTGGGAGATGACATGTTAAGAGATTCATATAGAGAATAAAAGTGTCGAGAACCGTCATATTTGCGTAGTATTATTTATGGTGTCCGATATCTGGAAACAGATCGGGACCTCAAATAATTCAAATCAAATGAGGGGTACAATGAAGGAGTTTTTTGGTTAAGATGTTTATTTATTAGCTATAAAGTAGGCGATTAAAAACACAATCTAAAGACAGTTACATAAATTAACATTATAATTCAATATTACTGTCTAAAGATAAAACCATTATATAAAATGAATAATTAAAAATTATTATAAGTAGATTTAGAAAAAAAGCATTAGGTATCCTAATTGGGGAATATTAAACTCATTGATATATAAGTTAGGTCTCATTGATTGCGCTAAAAAGTTATGTTCCGGTGAATTAGTGTCATGGAAGAGTGGATCACAATCTTCTAGAATTGATCTGGCGTTAATATCTTCTTCAATCCTGTATCAATTTAAAAGTGCTCTTTATAGGCCTGAGGCTTTCTCTGATCATCACATATTGGAATTAGGTTTAAATTTCCATGGAAAATCTAAAGCCTTTCAAATTCCAAAATGGGTTCTGAGAGATAATAAATTTAGGAAAAAAATGAGAAAAAACTTAATCAAAAGTTTTACTGCTTCTTCATCCTCTGAAGAGATAGCTTCTACATTTATCCGGTAATACGCATCACAACCTCGAACTATATATCAAATTGCAGAAAACGTAGAATGGAAAATGAATCCAAAATTAATAGGTACTCAGCAAAAACATTCCCTGTTTGTTCAAACTTTTTCCTCTAAGGTGTTCAATTCCTATAGGATAACGGAAGTTGCTGAGACAGAGATGGCATAAAAAGTTTATAAAGAAAACCAGTCCAACATACGTTTAAAGAATTTACAAAGTCGCGATAAGTGCTCTGCTATGTGATCCATCATGAAGGCAAAAAGATTACTAAGCCTAATGACATTCTACACTACTTCTATAACGCTTTCGGGAAGTGGTTAGAGCCGACAGGATTGACTTTCCAAAGAAAAAGAGCTTTGTAAAATGCAGAATCTTCACTCAAGACTGCACCATTTCTTACATTAAGAAAAAATAAAAGATAAGAAGGCCTCCGGTATTGATGGAATAGTAGGAGAATTTTATACTCTCTTTCCGAATGAAGTAGCTCCTTTCCTTCTTCGATTGGGAGAGTTGATGGAGACGAGGGGTAGACTTCCTAAACACATTACGAAGGGAAGAATTGTTCTTGTTCCCAAGAAGGGAAACGGAACGAACTTCAACCACTGGAGGCCAATTACAGTCCTCAACTATTCTTATAGAATTCTTTCGGGTATTTGGCCCAAAAAATGGAACTGGAGTTGAGCAAAAGTATAGGGGTGCCTCAGAAGGGTTTTTTAAGACATAGGAATACTGCTGACGTTTCTCGCAATATTCAAGCGGCAATTGAGGCTGTGAGGGAGAAAAAACATTTGGAGCTGTTATTGGTATATATTTTAGAAAGGCGTTTGATTCCATTTCTCACGTGCAGATTCTTCGAGGCTGTGAGGGAGAAAAAAACATTTGGAGCTACAGACCTTGGTATCAATTGACTCATTTATGATTACTTAAAATATAACAAAAATATGATTTATAATACAAGTTTTTTGCCAAATGACAACAGTCAATTAGTGATTGTAATGTTTAAAAACATGAATGACAATACATAAAATGATGCATGTTTATACGACATCAAGTATATTTTTGCTGCTTTGAGTTTTATTCAAAATCTAATCCACAAGTGGTTTCTGATTGGACGTTAACCTAAGTAGATATCATTTGGTAGAAAATTAAATATTTTTCATTGTTGTCCTTTTATCATTTTTTTGCATAAGAAATATTTTTTAATAATCATGTTCACCGTTTTTCTATTTTTTTAAATAATACATAAGTGAAAATGTAAAAAGCTTTAATGTGGCAAATAACAATCTATCCTTCATTTAAACAAATTATAAACTCTGAATAGAGCACTATATATTTTTAATATATTTCAAACTCTGTAAACTTTCATGTTTTTCGTATTTTATCTTAATCTTGTGAACATTTGAACAAAATGGAATAACTTGTAAGGATCGCACAAAGAACCCAGAAACTATGTAGCATTTTTTGCAACTCAAACGCCTGATATCAGAGGTATGTTAAAACTTTATTTTAGCAAAATTTATACAAATCTATAGAATTTTATATAAGTATCTGGTTCTTTGGTTCTAAATTCCATCTTCATTAATTCAATTATTTATGAAACTGCCTCTAGGCCACTTTTTAAATTCTTCAGAAACACGGATTTGTTTGCCTTACAAAGTTATTCAGTTTCACTATTCATCTTCTTTAAATAAATATTATCAATACCACAAATGCTGTGCAAAGTTTTGTGAATATATACTTATTGAAAATAAATCGTCCATTCCTTTGTATGGTATTTTTGTTTTGAAGTTCCTAGCAGGACTTTGTATTATATATTTATTACCTCCGCCGAAGGAGGTATTGTTTTCACTGGCGTTTGTTGGTTTGTTGTAGCCGTGCGTGCCAAGGCGTGTTCAACTCTCAATGTTGGGGGCGCAGGTTCGAATCCCGAGAGGGGATGGTCATTTTGGTCTACCTCATTAATAATATCCTAGGTTCGATAGACTAATTTTAATGCTATAATGCTTATTTATATCCTGTCGGATGCAATTCTATCGAACCAAATAGGCAAAAAAAATGTGACGTCATCACTTAGACGATTTGCCTGTATATCTAATAACTACGCCATCTAAATAAATAGCAATAATAAATAATAATATGGTGGACTAATATCGTTGAAGCCACACAGCCTCGTATATAATTTCATATAAAAATAAGATTTTTATGACTCTGTGTAACTACATTCACATGATTTTCAGCAAAAAAAAATTGGTTTGATAATATGTTATTTGCATTAGATTTTCAATTTTCAGGCCAAAAATTCACCCAATTTATTTACATCTGAGAAGTTTTGATTGCTTATATTTTTCACTAGTCCATAAAAGTAGTAGAAGTCCTTTCTATCTAACAGACAGAAAGATAATGAGAGAAACGAAAGAGAATATCATAGAGATATATAGATATAGAGAGCTGAATTCCTTCAATAGCAGAGAAACAGCGTTTCTATTGTTTCTGTGTGTCCACTATAAACAAAGTAATTGATACTACGTCATCGTAAGCTGATCATAGAGATAGAATCATAGAGATATACACATAACACAATGACGTATTTCTCTTCCCTCCAATAGCAGAGAAACATTGTTCAGCTATATTTTGACACAATGACGTATTTCTCTGACGAGTCCAATAAGCTCTTTATATCTTTATATCTCTATGGAGAATATATATAGATATTTTTATGCCATAAATCATAACAAATCGATATTGTGACGTCATGTGTGACGTTTCAGTTTTTCTTTTCTAATCAGAGGAATCTAAACATTGCGTTTTGCGCATCTTGTATTATCTATTATCTTTGAATCGTTTCCCATTCAAATCATCTTCATCTACAAAGTTTTCTAAGAATGTCTTGTCTGATACTAAATATATATAAAGCTTTGTAA
The DNA here is from genome assembly GCA_013387185.1 of Caligus rogercresseyi. Taxonomy (NCBI): domain Eukaryota; kingdom Metazoa; phylum Arthropoda; class Copepoda; order Siphonostomatoida; family Caligidae; genus Caligus; species Caligus rogercresseyi. Next base: position 922,480 of record CP045893.1, read on the forward strand.
TGTAAAAAAATATAGAAAGTTCTGTTAACATAAATAGATTTTTTATTTTTTATACAACGGTAGATTTCTGAGTTAACAATGGCAGAGCTTATAAATAATTAATCAAAAATAATTGTACCTAAAAAAGCAAAAGACTGCTCACAAAAGTATTGGAATCTTTAAGACCATAAATTCGACAATGTAACCTCTCCCTTTCTTCTATATGACAAACATTTTATTAAAATAGTAATTGAATATAAAATATTGAGTAGCCTCAGATGATCGATTTGTTTCCTTATTTCAAAATATAAATAAATTTCATGGTTAAAAATACTATGGGATTTATGTATGAATTTGATATGAAGCTTATTTTAGACTAATAGTGTATATATAGAAAAATGTTCATTATTTAACATTATACTGCGTTCCAAATATATTTACCTCCGCCGAAGGAGGTATTGTTACCTCCGCCGAAGGAGGTATTGTTTCACTGGCGTTGTGGTTTGTTTGTTGGTTTGTTTGTCTGCAGGATAACTCAAAAAGTACTAAACGGATTCAAATGAAACTTTGTGGAGTTGTTGGAAATACCAAAAGTAACAAATGATTAAATTTTGGCATCTCTAAGTGCTTTTTTAATATGCAAAATGAGCAAAATACTTCTAATAATAATAATGAAATGGGGTCTCTATTCAGGGAGTAGGAAAGAACAAACGCTAAAAAAATATTCATTGACGTATTATTGTTCATATATCAGCTCAGGACTATGTTCACCCAGTGACGTAGCTGAAACTTCTTCCGTCTTCCCATCTCTGAGTGCTTTTTAATATGCAAAATGAGAAAAATACTAAATGAAATGGGGTCTCTATTCAGGGAGTAGGAAAGAACAAACGCTAAAAAAATATTTATTGACGTATTATTGTTCATATATCAGCTCAGGACTATGTTAACCCAGTGACGTAGCTTAAACTCCTTCCGTCTTCCCATCTCTGAGTGCTTTTTTAATATGCAAAATGAGCTAACAGAGAGGAAACAATGATTAGAGATAGAAAATCGGGCGTGTGAAAGGGAGAATGTTTGAATAGGAATGTTGTGGGGATCGGCGGAGGTACACACTCTCTGAGTGTATATGCCTCTAGTTACATTTGTTATTATTTGAAACAGCTGCTTCATTATATATTGTTGTTTATTTTTGTAAATCGACTCCGGCGTTTTCATCTTGTGGGTAAGGTCGAACGGTGGATGAGTTCTCCTCATGTCTTCCTTCAGGACGAGATTCCGCACATTGAAGACCTCTTTTTAACGGAGGAATACTTTTTTGAGGCTTAAAGGCCCGTTTGAATGGGAATGTTGTGGGGATCGGCGGAGTACACACTCTCTGAGTGTATAAATGCCTCTAGTTTTCACTGGCGTTTGTTGTTTTGTTTGTCAGCAGGATAACTCAAAAAGTACTGAACGGATTCAAATGAAACTTTGTGGAGTTGTTGGAAATGCCAAAAGAAACAAGTGATTAAATTTTGGCATCTCTAAGTGCTTTTTTAATATGCAAAATGAGCAAAATACTACAATAATAATAATGAAATGGGGTCTCTATTCAGGGAGTAGGAAAGAACAAACGCTAAAAAATATTCATTGACGTATTATTGTTCATATATCAGCTCAGGACTATGTTAACCCAGTGACGTAGCTTAAACTTCTCCCTCTTCCCGTCTCTGAGTGCTTTTTTAATATGCAAAATGAGCTAACAAAGAGGAAACAATGATTAGAGATAGAAAATCGGGCGTGTGAAAGGGAGAATGTTTGAATGGGAATGTTGTGGGGATCGGCGGAGGTACACACTCTCTGAGTGTATATATGCCTCTAGTTTACATATAGTATTAATTATAATCCAAGAAAAACTTATTTCTTTGTTTTGTATCTATGTTTAATACAAGATAGCAAGACACAAAAAGAATTTTAAGTGAGAATGAGGGCTCAAGTTCTATTTTATATTCAAGACTTGACATGAAAGAACAACTTCTTATAACCTTAGAGTTTTTCCATAGATTATTAGGACTGTTTTCCTTGGAGATTTATTAAATGATGAATTAATTGAGAAGCATCCGAAAGTATTATTCAATTATATTGTTGGCTTCTATTAATATTATGTTTGCTGATTATTTGATAGGTATACTTGTGGTCATCTATTTTTGTTTCTTATTTTCTAGATATGTATTGAGTTTGGTTTTCCTTTCAGTCCTTTCAACAACAAATAATTTGAAACTGTAGTGTTTTTGTGTACATCGTACAAAAATTATTTATTCGACACTTGCAATTATCTACATTCAGGTACACGTATCAAAATACAAAACTTTTATAATCATAGTTCGGGTCGATATAGGAACATGGGATATATCATGATCAATCCAAAAAATCAAACACATTATATGTTGAACCAAAAAAAGGAGGTCTCTAAAACTAGATTACTAAGAGTATATCTAAAAGAGAGTCAATTTTTTTTTGGTAAATCAATCTTGTTGCTCCGAAATTTGTACAAGGCATTAAAAGAATTGTAATTGTAAAATTGATTTCCTTTTAAAGGGCCGTGGAAAGTGGCTTCGTCTATAACTAATATCAAAATGGAAGAAAAACTCTTAATGCAATTTTATTACGGACAAATCTAGCGGCTTCACATTCGCCTAATGACTCACAGTTTCTCTTTGTACCTTACAAAAGAAGTAAAGCATTTCTTCCATTGTTGTCCCATGGATGTTGCTTGTAATGAGAATATATGAGACGATTCTATATCAAAACCAAAATGAACTATGATCAAATTTTTTATTTAATAGACTTTTTTAAATTTGGTTCATGGGATAATTTTCATTTACCTTATCACGGACTTGATGTCGGAGTCAAAATAGTTTGTAAGGGTGTCTGGGATTTGAGGTGTAAATTGGTTATCACAATTAAAATTACTTTTACATTTATCAGTGGAGAAATATTCTCCATGTATAAAACAAATTCTATTAGGATTATTATTATCTTCACATTCAAGACACTTTAGAAGTCTTGGTAAAATTTGTAATCTCCATGGAAATATTCTTTTTATTTCTTTCTTTCATCCCATTGAAGTCAATCAAAATACTGATATTGTTCTTCTCCATTTGTCTTTTTAAGCATTTTTAATCGTTGAAACCAAGTTTGCTCTTTTCCAATATCTCCCAGACCACAGACACCCTATTGTGTGGCTGTGTTCTTTACCTTAATGTCAATTGTTTGTATGTACTATTGTAATCGGCAATAAAACTATCTCCCAGACCAGGTCCGTCGAACACCTTTTCTACGTTCGCATAGATGGCATCCACGATTGGTTTGAGTCCATTATTGAATTTTATATTTGCTTCTATTAATATTATATTTGTTGATTAATTGATAAGTGTACTTGTAATCAACCAATTTTTGTATCTTATTTTATAGATATGTATTAAGTTTGGTTAGCCTTTCAATCCTTGATTGTCAACAACCAATAATTTGAAACTGTAGTGTGTATATGTATATAGTTTTACCGAATTCCTAATCGAATTTACTTTTATATACTTGTTAATTATTTAATTATTAGAATAGAATAGATTTGAAAATATTAATTTCAATTGTGTCACCATACCTAAGTTGCTTTTTCTCATTTGAAATTAAGATAAAAAATAGAGCAATGGATGAAATATAGAGTAAAAAATATTGCATTAAAGTACTATTAACCGTATTTTCAAGTTCTGTAATATGCTCATTGTAGTTGTATACATATTTAAATATCCTATTATATGAGAAAGTCTAACAATACAGCATAAAAGCATATCTTTTGTGAAGGAATAAACACTTTGTTTGTTATACAACAGAAGGATCAATATTGAGCATACGAAAAAAAATTATCATTGGCAATTAACAGATGAAAAAAGTCTCTTTCTTCAATTCATATATATTTTATTATTTTCAATGATGGCTAGTTTGCAATTTATGGCGTATTGATATATATATATATATATATATACATAAATACTTCCTTAATATTCAAAGTCTTGGTCTGTCCTGTTTTTGGGTAAATAGAAATGATCAACAAATGCTAAAAATGATGAACAAATATTCTGAAATACTCTTGATATGTTAGACTTTCTTCATATAATAGGATATTTAATATGTATACAACTACAATGAGCATCTTACAAAACTTCAAATACTGTTAATAGTACTTTAATGCAATTAAAATTAACGATGACACCAGTCCTGAACTAATTTTGCTGTGTGAAACGGTACACCATCTGGCTGGCATCAATAGGAATCCTCTCATCCCTGTTTTTTGATTCAGGGAAGCACTTACATTCTCTATCGAAGTAAGCTTTTGATTCATCTCCCTCTGGAATGAATTTAGCGGAGTTTTTCTAACACAGGTATTTTGCACCAGCTCACACCATGACTGAACCTGGCTTTTGTCGCTTGAAACGCCCTTATCCTTTACGATCACTTGCCGTATGTCTTTGGCCAGAATGCGGTCGTTCTGACAGTTGAAAGCAGCTTGAAGGGCGAAAACGTTTTTCGAGCGTTCAGATAATATAAATTCGCGTACGAGATTTGAGCCAGATCTAAGTACCTTGGATCTTTTTCAGCCTCTTGTCCATAGTTGCGTCACTGAGGAGCTGTCGCTTCTGAAGGTCATAGCACTTGACTCCTAGGTCCTTTTTGACAATTTCCTCACTATTTTATGGTTAACTCCTACCTCAGGTGCCATTTTCACAATTTATCGCTCATTTTTTCGATTAATCTTGATTTGCATTGCTACTACCAGATTTTTGGTCCGCACAGATTTAGACCTTTCAGTGAAGCTATTTATCTTATTAAAATGCTTTATTGTATAGGAGACATTTGATTCCACACCTTCATGGGCTTCAAGGCTTCCACAATTGCCCTGCAACTTTGTCGCTTTTGGTAGAGCTCTACGATGGCTTCACGTTTCTCCATATTGAGGATGATTGAAGAAGTGCATAAAACAAGTTAAGTATAATCTGTAAAAAATATATTTTTCACAATATGCAGGTGATTGAGAAAGGAAAACTCTAGAATAGTATCCAATAGACACACGGATAAGTACTGCACCAAGATGTCACCCGATATATATATATATATATATATAGATATAGATATATATAGATAGAGAGAGAGAGAGAGAGAGAGAGACAGAGAGAGAGAGAAAGATAGGAGCGTATACACATTGGTCCACCAGATGATGCACCAACAGGTTGCTGATATCGATATGTGAATTACGCCTATTAATATGTAATAATATAATTTAAATAAGTAGGTTTTGTAGAACACGATTTATATCTTCTTGATATAAATATTCACTTATCAAATTCCTCTAAGCGTTGAATAATAAAGATAGGTAGGTGAGGATTTCAAAGCAAATAAATTACCTTTAATTAATGGCCTCCTCTCCTCTTACTTACTTATCATCATAACAATATAAATGTATTTCCATTCATCTATTTTGAAAACCCTGACCACTTCATGATGCTATTGCTCCTGTTGTTTAAAATTGGCTCTGGTGTAAATTATAGCCTTCAATTGAAACTCAATGATTTCTGCATTCTCGCCGGTTCTATACAATTTCCTCTTCACCATCTTCGCGCCCATACCTCCTTGGCAACCTCAGCTTTCACGTCTTCTCTTCTTCCCTCGCTTATTGTGCCCTGTCTTTGTCCTCTCCGACCTCCACTTCGATTCCTCTTTAACAATTATGTCTATTCAAAAAGAAACGGACACGGTTACCTCATGTAAGGCTCCACAATTTTGCCGATCCTCAGATTTGGTTAAACAATCTAGAAATTGTATTCAAATGTATAAGATATTACTTATGCAGACGTGGGCTTTTGTCAGCGTCGTTCCACCTACTGCGCCAAAACAATTATTTCAACCCCTGCAACAACTCTAAAATTCCAATCAAAAATTATAAAAGTAAGTTTTGGACTCAGCCGAGAGGTTCCAATTAACATTTTCTTCCACAACCCTTTACTAACACATCATTGGGTCATACTTCTGGTCCCATCACGGCCTTCCATTTGATCTCGAGAATCGAGTACTAAAGGACTCCACTAACAAACTCACTGTCCCTGGAGCACGCCCCGCAGGTCCTTCTAATGGGATGACGGCCATAAAGAACGGTTAACATTTTTCAAATGTAATCGTTGGCTCTCTCGTTTTGTCTCAACCGTATTGAGCCCATTTGAATCGAAAACATTTAATTATTCATCGCTTCGAAACCTCCAGACGTCCAATCTTCGACAAAGTTTACTAAGCTTCTCAAGCAGGGTATTGTACGCCCAAGCTCAATGAATTGCTCCTCGGTCATAAGCGCCATCTCAAAGAAGAATTGGCAATTATAGAGTCCTCATCGCCCAGACTGTGATGGACTGCTCTCCTGCTCCTAACATACCAGATATTTGTTTTTTCAGCTGGGTGACAGTCGTGCACACTCACTCATTTACTTGGTGAAAGCATTTCACAAGATGCCCATCACTCCATTCGACAGTCCTAACACTGTAATAACAACACCCTTTGGCCTTTTCGAATACTCTGAGGAAGTGTTTCCATCACAATTTTCTAAACAAAATAATGAAATGGAAAAGCGGTATGACACAATAAAAATATTTTGCCTAAAAACTTTTTATAATAAAGAGTCGCCTTAGATATTTTGGGGAAATATTTATAATTCAAAATCAAAAGATGTTTCTATGTATTTAAAACTTCAAAAATATGATTGAGCGATAAATATTGGTTGTCATTCATCAAAAAAATAAAACTCTGGCAAATTATTTTTCCATTAAGATATATGTATATTATTTACTAAATTGTTCTTTTTCTCAGTAGGTTAGCATATTCTATTGCCGGTAAATTGCTTTCCAGGAACTGATATTTATTTGCATGCAAAAACAACATGAAATAGCATCTTAACCGACTTAGTCGTAATTTGACAACATATAATTGTGTTATGTATATATATATATATATATATATATATATATATATATATATATATATATATATATATATATATATATATATATATATATCGTAGGTAATATCCCCATCAAAAAGACTTAATTCTTGACAACTCCCAGGAGTATATATTTATATAACTCACTTGAAAAAACAGCAAATAGACTTTTTTTGTCCTTTTTGTGACTAGTATCAAACGAATGGAATATAGACTATGTGGTTTTGGAAACTCTTTATTCTCGTAATTCTAAACCTACCGTATTGCTCATGATAAAGTTGTTGTGTCCTAGTTAGGGAGAGAAACACAAAAATAGCTTTAAGGATATCAATTTCAAAACAAATTTGTCTTTTCTATATACTCTAATATATTTGTCAAGGCTGTTCTACTCAAGATTAACATATCCCTTTTACAAATGTTTACATTTCCTTGATTGATATGTATATTAAGTTATTGCGACACTGTGTCCACATGATTAGTAAGACTAAACTATTAAAATATCATATGAGGCCTTTTACTTGGCCGTTTTTGAGGCCCTTTACAGAGTTTGAAATATATTAAAAATATATAGTGCTCTATTTAGAGTTTATAATTTGTTTACATGAAGGATAGATGGTTGTTTTGCCACATTAAAGCTTTTTACCTTTTCACTTATGTATTATTTAAAAAAATAGAAAAACGGTGAACATGATTATTAAAAAATATTTCTTATGCAAAAAAATGATAAAATGACAACAATGAAAAAGATTTCATTTTCTACCATATGATATCTACTTAGGTTAACGTCCAATCAGAACCACTTGTGGATTAGATTTTGAATAAAACTCATAGCAGCAAAAATATACTTGATTTTGTATAAACGTGAAATAGAAGCTAAATTTCAAAAATTTACCTTTAGTAAGATTCAAAATTATATAACTATGGACAACGTAGATCTATTCTTAAAAAGTGATAAATATTCATCTTCCCACAATGTTAATCAATCAAAACCTTTTTAAAAAACCATGAATCAATTGCAAATCCTATCCATTTTAATTTGAAGCTCTTCGAGTGTTAAAAATGAGTTTGCCTCTTCCAAAGCCTTAATCTTTTTTAAATTCGCTCGTTTTCATTAAGGAGTCGTGAGGAGGAGGTTAAGGCGGAGGTACGCTTTGGAGGAGGCTTTTTTGAATAATAGTGAGGAAGATTTGGAAAATTGGAAGGGACGGCATCTTTTTTAATATCTTAAGACAAAGAGTTTTTCCAGATCTGTCTGAACGTGATGGACTAGAGTCAGTAGACTCTGGCTTATAATCGGAGGGTATGAAATGTACGTCACACAACGCAGAATGTCTTGAAGGTATCTTATTTTTTCGCGAAACAGCCTTTGTCCAGAGTTGGCGTAGGGACTCATCCTTGGGGAACATATGAAACCGTCTCTTTTCCCCCTCAATGCCCTTTGGTTTGTAGCCACTCTTGCAACCCGGAGCAACACAAACCTTCCCCATTGTCGTCTAGTTTGAAGATAAATAGGTAGTTCTAAAAAGATTCCTCTACACACTTCCACTACTTCATTCACGTGGCAAATAGATAAATTAGTCAATCCCACTTTGTATTTGTGTTTTGAAAGGTTGCGCGACTTTACCATTCCTGATTTTTTAATATTCATTATATATATATATATATATAAATGTATGTATTCGTTCTCCAGTGACGTCATTGAGTAGTTATACTACTAGGATTACATCTTTGTTTTTGTATTGCCCAGACCTTATTATACAGATCTTGATTGTTACAACAAACAAATGGACAATTATTTTAAAATCAGTACCTGCAGCAATCTTATTTATCAAAACTCTTTCCAATTCTCGACATTTATAATGATAATGTAAATTGAGGTGGCCCAATAAGTTAGTTGAATAAAGCTTTTTACATTCTGCAACTGGAGGTTCTGTTTATAAGACTTCCTTTTTTAAAAGCACTCAATATGATGATTATAAAAAATATATACCGAAAGTAATTATATTATTTTAATATTCATATCATGGCTTCAATAGCTAAGAATAAAATACACTTTTTAGAGTGTTTCCTAGGAGTTCCTAATATATTCAATATTTCCGTCTGCCCTCAGGCCAAACAAAGACACAATCTTGTGTAAATATTTGAACAATATAATAGTACGGAATTGAAAAAAATATTAGTAAAAAATTTATTTAATTGAATAGTCACTTTAATCATGGATGAAACGACCACGGCAAAATTTCTCATGATATATACCTATTTATTAATTTTCAAAAAAAATAAAGAACCAAGACTTTAACCACTTGTAAGATAGAAAAAATCATGAATGTTATAAACGTTTATAAATGTTTATAAAGTTTATAAATGTCAAGATGTTAGCAAGGAGAATATAAATAAGGTGAGGCAATGGGAATCGACGTAGGCAATTGCAGGGCGACAGCTGACTATTTTGTTGTGATATCACAAGTGCTACGCTTGAATTCTAGTTCAGTTTGTATGGTAAGCCGAAAATGCGATATTCTCGAGGAAGTAATGGTATTTGTGCCATCCCCTCTTGCTACAATCCTCGAAAGGCATAATATTTTGCACTTCCGACGAGGGATCCCAATATCCAACATCTGTGGATTGCACGATGCAGAAGATCCGACAGGATTGGCCTAAAGAATGCGAAGATCTGCGATCGTCATATTACTTCAGATGACTTACAAAGGAATATTCAGGCTGGAAGAATAGGAAGAAGCTTTAGTCTCAAGTTTTCCTTCTCTCTTCATCCCTTGATAACCCTCCTCAAATGTGTCTAAGTCCTTCAGACAGGTTCGTCAAGAAGCCCGTGAACGAAAAAAATTGTGAGTTGACTAGTGAGAAGGAATAAGGAACTCTCAGTCACGAAAATGAAGCTATCCTGCTACAAAGCAAAGTGCCTCAAACTTAGCTCATAACACTTTAAGGAAACTTTAATTAGAACCTCATTGGAAAGTAGTTACACATCGAATTCAAACAAGAAGGTTAATTAATCCGTTGACAAAGTTCATTCGTGGCTACTCAATAGACGATGTAACTACCGCCCTCATTCTACGGAGCATATGTACCCGGCCTTTGAGTATTTGTGCTCACGGAAACTCCTTCCTCTGCCTAGTCGGCAAACACAGGAAAAATTCCAATGACTGTTCCAACGAGGGTCTCTCCTATATTGCTGGATACTCAGGAAGTTTAAAGACCTCCACCCACATTTGGGGAAACAGACGAGTAACATTGAAGGATTTGAAGAAACACAAAGTCCTTGGATTGAGTTATTACCGCCCCTTCTCCCGATTTTCGAAGTTCTGCCACCTCTTAGAAAATTTTCCATTTTTGTCACAATAGCCATCAAGACGCAATTGATAAAGACCCCATGTTTTTCTAAGAATTTTTAAGCCACTTATCAAATTATATCCAAATTGGTCAAAAGTAATTATTTTTGCTTTCGTAATAATAAAAAAGAACATGGATACGAGTCAATTTTCTTAATAAGCTACTTAAACTGTAAAATGCTAGTGAGAACTTAAACACATAGGCCAGTTTACTAATTAGCGTAATTCTATTCATAATCTTATGTTCCCCTTTTTTAAATGTACATATGTAGAACTCTATTATTGTGATTTATACATTTCTTGAAATAAATGAAAATTTTGTGTTTTAAAATTATTCTTATTGTTTGAAATTATTTGCTAATTACTTAAAATAATGAATACTAATGATATATCATTTACTTAACAATTTTTCATGCAACATGGGTTCTGTATACTAGCACAGAACAATATTGTAATGAAATATTTTCAATAGAAAGATAAAGTTGAAAAATAATTACTAAATCATAGCACTAAAAAATAATGTTTTTGCATTGTAGCATTCGTGACGTCACAAAATTATTCCTTTTGATCAAGAGCATAAGTCAAAGATTTCCTCTTTGACTCACCTTATTTATATTCTCCTTGAGATGTTAGTGTCCTTTTTAATTTCCAAATGTTAGTGGGACTTTCCTCTCTCCTTTGAATTGCTTGCACTCCTAAAGGCTAAAGGTATATTGAAATACAAAGTATGTTCATATTGGCCAAAACCTGATTTGTAATGATGTTACACAGACAAACGGAAATGATAAAATATGTAATGCCATTTTTCCTGCTCAAGTAATAAAAAATCTATAGTTACAATATATTTTTAAGGACGTGGAAAATGACGATGAAAGTACTAAGGATTTACTTCAATTCGGTTTTTGCCAAAAAAGAGATTTCTAATTCAACTCTATTAGTGCATCCTTCTCCCTCCACGCCCATCAGTATATTGGTTGATGTGCTAACTTTCCTGTTGGAGCTTTAATGTAAGAGAAGGTCCAAAGAAATTGGCAATCTAGCATTTAAGGGCGACAATTCCACGTCTTGAACGACCATAAATCTTCCAAACTAAAGTCTACTACTGATCAGTATTTGCCATAGGAAATCAGACACGTGACATCTGTGGAAGTCGGAAAAATAAGTAGCGGATGCTCTTTCAAGACTGAATTGAATAATCCAAATTGACTTTGCAGTTATTTATGTACAGTCAGAAAATGATTCAGAGCTCTAAACTCCCATCATATCTGGGTCAATTTGGAACTTGAGCCATGCTCTCTCAGCAAAAGACTGCCGTATGTTACATCTTACGTATGAGTAAACCACACTCTGTTGTATCAAAGAAGATATAGAGGACCGTATCTGAAGCTCTCGATGGATTCTCGAAATCTAGAGCGTCGTCAACTACTTAAATGATTACTGATAGGTATATTTGGTCGCTCACGAAGAAGGAAATAAGTATATGGTTTAGGGAATGCCTTCAATATCAGCACTCAAAGATAACTCCCTTGCTAGCTCTAAAGCTAACATCGCAGAGTGTTTAACCTCCAATACACACATTCGTAATGAGTCTTTAAAAAAATATTTGTTTCTTCAGCTGCAAGATATGGAACCTTTGCCCTCAAGATTCCACATTCTAAGCAAGTGATGTTATGGGACTTCGCCACGGATATCGTCAAAGTCTTTCCTCAGTGTTCCTGTCATTTTTACTCTCGTTTGAGACTCATTGTTAGAAGATATAAGAGGACTTCAAATGACATCATCGAGTGAGCCGTGCAATAAAAGATGTTCTTATATACTATTTATATTTTTTTTCTTTCTGTATTTCGTGTTACTCACTTCAACTATATATAGTTTAGATTATGATGTTTCAATGATGTGATGGGTCTTGCTTCAGAGGGTTAATTTTAAACTACAATGTTTATTCCAACCCCTCTTGCTCTTTTTATTTATTACTGTATATATTATGTTATGTATGATTTTTAAATAAATGAACCATTAAAAAAAAGATAACTCGCCATAGTAAGTCTTTTATCGGGCACCCAATCAGGTAAAAAATTACAAACAATATATATATATATATATATATATATATATATATATACTGTTTTTCTTTCACAATCTCAGCGATATTTATATGTCAATAGTTTCGCCTTTCAAGACTTGTAGTCTTGAATAAGAATTTTTGAAACTTCAAAGGAGAACCTGTTATATTCTCCTTATACTTCCATTACCTCAATAATGATTGGTTTTTCATTGATGAAGAAAGAAGAATATTTATAATGGATATTTAATTAACTGTATCTCATATTGTTGGTTATTTGTCGCAGTCTCCATGATAATTGGAATATTTTACATTGCCTGCAGAGTAAGACTATTGGGCACAAGGGAGTTCAAGAGAGAAAAGACAAATACAGAGTGAGGCAGGGCTTCACCTTGTCTCTAAACGAATTACGTTTCTATAAACATAGATATATATATTGTTTCAGTTATTTCTTGTGTACTTAGATATGTATGAAAGAGTAATGAAGCTATAGGAAATGCTTATGTTCGTTTTTTATAGAAAATAAAGCATGTAATTGTCTTATACAAGAACCATCAGAAAAACATCTGCACCTGAGATGAGTGTGATTTAGACAATATAAGGAATTGAGGTAAGATAAAAGTAATTATTGTTATGTATATTATGAGAATTAAAATACTTTAAAATATATATTTCTCTGATCAGCTGAAATTCAAATCGACTTACGTTGAATAATCATTTGTGGAGATAAATGTACTTTCTTTTTAAGAGCTAACTGTACATCTAGAGGACGTTTTCAACAGTGCCTTCACAAAATAAGGACTCTGCTATTTATTTGTAAGTATTTTAGTTGAATTTTATTATAAGACGTTTTCTTGTAAATAATCCATCTATTCAATATAATAATATTTATAAGTTGGAAAATATTTTCTTGTACCAATTCATACTCCTGCGAGCGGGGCTATAGTATTGACCATTTGTTCGCTAAAATCGACACTTATGGCATTATGAAATGTTGACATCATTAAAATGGGCCTCTTGTCTTTGTATTTTGAAATAGAAAACTTTTCGTGCTATAGATTCTTCATATTCCCAATTTGCGATTTTAAGGTTCTTCAGAGTCCTTGGGACAATCCTCCTATTTTTTCGAAGAGTTCCACAGTAATCTGTGTTTTGGTTTTTTAGATAATATGCAAGATGAATGCTTGAATAGCAATGATCAGCTACAATTAGCCTCCCAAAACCCAAGTGTTTTTAGCTTAATTTAACAACAATTGACCCGCTGTAACCCAATTTGGACCTTGTGGAATGGCTGTGCTGGCACCGGTGTAAACGTCCTTTAGATATGCAGTTAGCTCTTCGATTGTATATCTTTCCTAGGACATGGTCATTTATTACTGAATCTTTTGGATGCAAATGAACAAACGATTCGTTAAAATAATATGCTTTAAAAAAGTATGTACATCCAAACAAAGATTTTTTTTAATAATTGAACGAAAATACGTCGTTCTTAGTCTTCTCCTACACACTTTTTTTGACGGAACTTTTTTACATATTTGGTAAATTACAATCCAATATAATTATACTCTGGTTGATTTTTTAAATACCAAATAAATAAAGGTGCGATAATTAAAAAATGTGTTTAAAAATACGTAGTTTTGGTCACTTTTTTGTGACAGTTATTTTGGTCATTTTTGGTATATTACAAATCCCAACATAAAAACTCTGTTCTAAATTAGTTTTTGTATTTTGTGTTTATGTATAATCTAACACAAATCAAAATATTATTTTTTACACTGTATGATATATTTATTACTCATATGTCTGTGACCCATAAATGGGTCACGGCTTAAGAAAGTCTTACATCAGTAGATTTTAATATAATAAATAAACAAATTTTTTAATGTTTAAAAAAAGATTAAGCTAAAAAAATGGATGTATACGTATGATGCAGTCTTATAAAATATGGGATAGGCAAAGGGTTAAATAGTCAATTTTCCACGCTGTTTCTCTTCTATTTATATTTTGTGAAGGTTAAAAAAATAAAAAGAGGATTTTTCGGTTCGAGGAATATTCGCCCCTGGTGAATTCGCCGCAGGGTAGTTCGCCCCCGGGTTGTTCGCCCCTGGAGTCTTTGCCACCAGAGTGTTTGTCACCTGAAGCTTTGCCCCCACAAATCCGGAATTACAATCCAATCATATATGTCTACATAAGTAGGTGTGTTTGGTGAATAATGAATGAGGAGAGAGCCATCCTAAAAACCACCCATTGACGTCATACTAGTTATTCGTCAATTCAAAAATGCGTCACTGGATGTTAAACTCCTTTCTTTTCTCCATCATGCTCTCAATATTAGCGTTATATTTTAATGTTAATATTAAAGGAAGACGGGAAGAGAAAGAAGTTTGAATACCAGTGACGTAGTCCTGAGCTGATACTCAACAATATTACGTCAATGGATATAAACTTTATTTATCACAAAATTGGACGATATTAGGAAACTATGTAAAGCTTCACCAGAGGCGGTTCAACTGTGAATATCTATTCATCCATATCCATAATATTCAGATTCATCCTTAAAACCAAAAGTTGTCTTTTCTCATGAGCCTGGTTCCATGTCTTCATTATCTAACGATTTGAGTGATATAATGAGATACAGTATTATTCACACTAAGGGTAAGAAAAAGAATGCTTTATCTTGTGTTATCAAATCTTACAACAAATGTATCATCAATCAGAAAATCAGACATAGACAAAGAAAGAAATTATATTACCAATTGTAAAAGTCTTTCTTTATGGATTTAATGAATTATAACCAAATTTCACGGGAATATATAATATTATGTAAAATATTAAGAAATTATCAATATTATTTTAATAAAGTAAATATTATTTTAAATAATTTAAATTAATAATGATATTACATCAAAGTAAAAATATAGCATTTGTGATGAAGATTCTAAAAATAAATCTTACAAATAAATTCAATATTTTTGAGAGGTCAAACTTTAAAAGAACTCCTTCAACTCTCCTTACAATAGTTCATGTTTTTAATGGATATCATAATGCAACAAATGATAACAATTTTTTGAGTTTCATTCAACCCATATTTGTTTTCGTATAGTAATGCATACTATATATATATATATAATATACTTGCGAATGTTACCCGGCGCTGCCCAGGATTTCCCTACTTAACATTAGTTTGGAATGAAAAAAAAAATCACACGAAATAATTATAGTGATATCATTGCATGTGTTTTTCCTGTTAAAATCAATTCCTTACAAAGTCACCATTGGTTCTCATTGCCATTTTTTTCCGTTTTGTATTCCTTCAGGCTGTGTATTTAAACATGGTAAAAAGAAGTTATTTCATAAGTCATTGCATTGGGATATAGAGTGCCGAAGATATGTATGGTAGAGCTGATATCAGAGTATCTTATTTGATCTCCAATGATGGCGAAACAGCAAGGGGAAAACTTAAAAAAGAGAGAGCGACATTCTATCTTTATCGAAAAAAGTTTAGTCTGTAGGTTTGGAATATATTCAATAACTACTTCATAGACATTATTTGATTACTATCATCTAAAACATTAATCTATCTTCTAATGTACGATGTAGGCCACCAATATTTATATGTAGCGCTGAATATCAGAGTATTTGCTTCGTCTCTTTGATGAGGGAGGGGGGGGGGGGGTGAACATCAAAATAAAAAATTAAGAGAAAATGTGAATTCATATCTCTATAAAGAAAAGTTGATAGTGATGTCACATCTTTACGGATTAATAAATTTGAAACTTATATTGGGGAAGAAACAGGCACAAAAATAACTTATTTTTAAGCAATCCTATGGAAAACGAATTTCCCGGTAATACCCATTAAAACAAAACACGTCGTTTTACCTCAAGATCATCTACAGAAAATTTGGAAAAATCTAACTTGGCAATTTTAAAAAATCGCAAAAAAACGTTTTGGCGAATAAAATAAGTATGTCGATGACGAATTTTCCACGAGTGACAACCCCCACTAAAACACTCCTGTGCTCTCAAAACTATTCACTGAAAAAGTCGTCAATATCTAATTAACCGTTCGGGAGATACAGGGAACGAACGACGAACGGATTATTTTTTTTATTAGTATAGATATACAGGCCTTGAATGTAATACAAAATTGAACTCTGTTCAGCTAAACGGAACGCCAAGAAATAGCCCCTCGTTCAGCGTTAAATTTTATATTGTATAAAAGGTACGGAGATAAATTTTAAGCTAAAGTAAAAGGATTCATTTAAAATATTTTTGCTTGAAAAAGTCAACAATTCTAAAATAAGAACCCCTCAAATGTCATTACGAACCCTTTGGACCATCTGAGCCCACCAGCCACATAATGGGATATTATGGTTACAATCCACCGCCAACAGTTAAGATACGCACAAAGAACCCCTCCAATCCCTTTTTTTCTCTCATTGGATTATTGGATCTCACGAGACAAACGCTGGAATTTTTGGACTTCAAACCCACTACCAACATACTATATACGAATAGGGAACCTCTCAAATTATATTTGGACCCCAGCATGTTGTACTAGCTACAATAATTACATATTGGGATTTCAAACCGAGTATCTAAGGTTAAAACTACGCATAGAAACACGTCAAATATTATTTTGTGGTAAAAGACTAAGTTTATTCCCAATTTTATTACTGGAGAGTTTCTAAGTTCTGAGGGAAGAAAATGAAATCTAAGGTGTATCTTATATCTGTGTAGTGGTAGGTCTGAAAACCCAATACTTCAGTATTTAGACTGCCGGGGTTGAAGGGCACAAAATTTGCATTTCTGGGGGTTCTTTTACGTATATTAATTGTGTGACGGTGTGATTGGATCTCGTAAACTGTACTATTGTGTCTCTCTATAGACCCCAGTCTTATTGGTTCAACAAATTTTAAAGTCTTTTTGTCCAAGTTTTAAAGCAAATAGTTTCCTGTTTCAATAATAATACATCTGACACTTTTGGTGAACTCTAACATAAACCTCAAAGGCTTTAAATTGCTTTAGAAACACGGGACTATGTGCATTTCTCCTTTTTGATGGAGGAGAAGAGAGAAAACGTAGAAATAATATGATGGAATAGCAACATTTGCCCCCGTTTTGACCGTACTGCATGCCAAGATCATTTCCAGGCTCTCCAATAATCCACCAGATATATTTCCACTTCCTTCTTGACATCTCGGAAGTTCTCAATATGAGATCTTCAATTGTTGCCTGTTTTTATAGAAAAAATTCAGAATTATTGTTCCCATAGCCTATGAGCTCCAAAACTCTATCTTCTCCATTGGCGCCTTTTGGTATGTTTGAAGACCAAGAATCAGAATCAATGTTTCCCATAGCCTATTTCTCGTGCTGTAAAAGTGCTTAATGGGAACAACTAATCTAACAAGTATACTAACGACAACGAAGGAAAATGATAAATATGAGGGGTGTTTCCTTAAAAATGGAATATGATGAGTTACACTCATCATATGAGTTCAAAATTCAAATACGATCATATTCGTGATTAGTGTGCCCTTTTAGCAAGGAAATTCTGAAAGGAGTGCGATAGCTGAGTGTGTTTAAGGCGTGTTCAACTCTCAATGTTGAGGGCGCAGGTTCGATTCCCGGGAGGGGATGGTCATTTTGGTCTACCTCATTGATAAGATCCTAGGTTCGATAGACTAATTTTAACGCTATATGCTTATTTATATCCTATCGGATGCAATTCTATCGAACCATATAGGCAAAAAAAAAAAACTACAATGTTTATTTATGATTTTTAATCACAACCCCTCTTGCTCTTTTATTTATTATTGTATATTTTTTTTATGCATGATTTTTAAATAAATGACCCATTATTTAAAAAATTATTCTGAATTAGTTATTATCAAAATGTCGATTTTAGTTTAGTTATCGATCTTTTAGTTTATTATTTTTTCTCTCAGCAAGGTCTTTAATTCATTCTGTAATATACGACGTACACATATATAATATTAGTTGATTTCTATATTAATTGTGGAGTACTGACGGTTCAAAGTGTTTGTATATTGGCTTAAAATATAATTAGATTTTATTTAAGAGAAAAATATATAAAAACGTAAGTGAGTTCGCTTTTAAAGAATGAGTCTGCTCTTTGTAAAATAGAAGAAATATAACAATCTAATCAGAACTAACATTTTTTTAGGAAGTCGTTTTTTATGATGACTTAAAAAAACTGGTCTTTTTTGGATCGATCGCTTAAGAAATCTCTTTTTACAATTTTACATTCTTAATTTTGAAGGGTTCCTTATACATGTCCTCACTGTTGGCTGAGGATATTGAACCACAATACTTCATTAGCGTGGTGTGCAGGACTCAAGGTGCATTATATTGCACTTGAAGGGTTGCTTTTCAGGAAAAAACCTCCAAATGCTCAATAGATATAACGTAAGCTTATAATTTTTCAATGGGGTTCCAAACACCCCAGAAGTTAAAATAAATTGAACACTGAACGGAACGCCAAAAACCAGTTGAACGGAAAATATACATTTATCGCGTGTTCAAATTCATGAAGCCGAGTAAAAAATGGAAAATCGGGAGAGTTGTGATTCTTTATGTGATTCTTACATCGTTTTCAATGTGGAAATCCAGAAGATACAGAACAACTTTTTTATTTGGGTCTTTATTTAAAAATCATACATAACATAATATATACAATAATAAATAAAAAGAGCAAGAGGGGTTGTGATAATAAAATCACAAATAAACATTGTTGTTATATACTGAACAATTTGAACTAAAGTAACAAAAGTTGAGGTGTATATATTAAGCTATAAAGGATTCGGGAATATTCCATTGATCAACAATACATTTTCACAAGTTAATAGAACTTTTAAATTAAAAGAATGCTTATAAAGTATTGTGATTACACTTTTTAACCATTAAGGCTATATTTTTGCAGAATAATTCTCCACTTATTTTTTCAGGATATATTTGCTATATTGGAACTTCATTACTTTAATATGTATCGTCATAAGAGGGAAAGATTAACAACAAAATAGTGTGGAAACTATTTAAATAAATATTTGGGGATATTTTTGGATAGATAATAGTCCAAAAGGGTTCCCAAAGGATTATGACCACAAAGCTTTGTGACTACAGCTTTGTGACTACAGGTTTGTGACTATACAGGTTTGTGACTACACAGGTTTGTGACTATACAGGTTTGTGACTGTACAGGTTTGTGACTACACAGACTTGGGACCAAGTGTTAGGGTCGTACACAAATCACACAATGCTATATTGTGTGATTTGGGTTGGCGAGATGAATTATTCATTGTGAGTTGGTATTCCCGTTCCGCCATAGCCACTGGGAGGGGCAAATAAGACGGCCAAGAATTAAGAGTAGGTAAAACTTGCTTTTAGGTGTAATTGGGGTTCAATTTGGGTTGGCAAGATGAATTATTCATTTTGAGTTGGTAATCCAGTTCCGCCATAGCCCCTCGGAGGAGGCAAATGTGACGGCCAAGAATTAAGACGGGGGAAAACTTGCTTTTTTTGGTTATATTGGGGTTGGATTTGGGTTGGCGAGATGAATTATTCATTGTGAGTTGGTATTCCAGTTCTGCCATAGCCCCTTGGAGGGGCAAATAAGACGGCCAGAATTAAGAGTGGATAAAACTGCTTTTGGGGTTATATTGGGGTTGGATTTGGGTTGGCGAGATGAATTATTCATTGTGAGTTGGTATTCCAGTTCCGCCTTGCCCCTGGGAGGGGCAATAAGACGGCCAAGAATTAAGAGTAGGTAAAACTTGCTTTTGGGGCTATATTGGTGTTGGAATTTGGAACTCTGAGGGGGTATCAGACGACGTTTTGCAAAGGATGCCCCAAAAAGCAGCTCTTGAGGAAATGGTGAGAAACCAGAGGCGTAAACAAATAATTGCAATTCCAAACCCAACGGGAATAATTTTGATACCCCAGAGAAGTATCTCGACTGATTCTTTTTGATTCTGGAAAAAATGACCCTGAAAAGAATATTTGGACTAGGAAAAAGAGAACTAGTGGAGTGCTTGTTGGATGCGGACTGGTTTTGTGATGGAACTTTTGAGCTTGTGCCGGAAATTTGGTTTCACAGCTGTACACAATCCATGCAAAAGTTGGGAGTAGTTACCCTCCCTGTATTTATTATTCCTCCCAATAAAAACGATCCCAACGTATAGGAGAATGCTTCAAACGTCCAAAGAACGTATGCCGTGTGTTGCACCAAAATAATGAAGAGGACGAGGTATGATGACCCGATACAGGAGCTACTAGTTTATTTTGAGTCACACCTACATTCGAGGACCGGAGATTAGACTCGGGGAATACAGAGAAGCAAAGTTTCCTCTTTCTCTATGGAATCATTTTCTGATGGAGAAGTGTATGCGCCCAAGACCACTAATGCTTGTGAAAGGGTTCCACAATAGCCTTAAATCACTAATTCAAGTCCAAAACCAACCATTTGGAAATTTTTAGACCGTATAAAAAATGATATTGCATTTCAAAGTTTAGTTCTAGCCAACGCTGAGGTTCAAAATTCGGGGAAACAAAAGCAGAAATATTTGGAAATAGCCAATAGACTATCACAGAAAGTTGGCCATATCGTAATAACAAAATAAGATCCAATATCTACGTGCAATTGTTAGCCTCCAGGTAACGGGTTGATAGTTTCTTTTAAAAATTATATATTTTCTTCTATACAGTCATTTCCAATCGTCAATTATGAGAAAAATTGTATTCTTTTGTAAAATAACCAGAAAATAAAGATTCACAATTTCAAATTTCATTCAATCTGTATATGCATATATATATATATCTATGTCAATATTATTTTGTACCAAAATAAATCGATAACCCAACCCAAATCACACAATATATGTTTGATTTGTGTACGACCCCTAACACTTGGTCCCAAGTCTGTGTTGTCACAAACCTGTACAGTCACAAACCTGTATAGTCACAAACCTGTGTAGTCACAAACCTGTATAGTCACAACAACCTGTAGTCACAAAGCTGTAGTCACAAAGCTTTGTGGTCATAATCCTTTGGGAACCGTCCAAAAGTAATATGATGGAAGGAACGGATGAGGTCCGTGAGGATCGTGTTGACTGTCTTGCCGTGCTTTTGCCGACTCAAGAAGTAAGAGTGAAACTCAGGGGGACCCATTTATAGAGACAAGTTGGGATAGATATACATGATGCGATTGGTAACTAATTATACCACTTGCATGAATTTATTCAGTCACTCCGAGTAGGAAATATGAGATGAAAATGATGGCGTTGATATTTTCGACATATCTTGTTTACTTGTAAAGACAACGAACCAGACTCATTTTTAATGGTACACCCATTTTACAAATTGCCCATAGTTTATTCTGCATTTTTCACCCCAATATACATATATTTCATCCTACCAAATAATAATAATAAACAACGATAATTTCGAATTTTATAAGGATAAGTGCAATCTAATTTTTATTTCGTCCAAATCATTCCAAAAAAATATATTATGAGGCGCTATAAGACAATGGACATCGGAACCTCCTCGGGACAAATAGAAGAAAAAAGAAAATAGTAATTATTACTGTCTATCTAGAAAAACAATATTTTACTATGCTAGTACAAATGTAACATATACCTTATATATGAGCCAATTAATTGCATTAGTAAAAAGTACTTGATCAAAAGCAATTTTCCGCATTAGAAGTATCCTCAAGAGTCTCTCTAAAAAGCAATTTATCTTAATGTGAATCTTGTAATAATAAACAATTAGTTTTCTCAAGTCAGCTCTACTTCTAATAAAAGTAATATATCGTTGGATATACTAATTATTTACCCATTGCATGTTTCTGTTTATATAAACATATTACTTAGTTATTATTTTAGTTACTACATATGATAACTTT
>CP045893.1:944915-960255 GCA_013387185.1 Caligus rogercresseyi
AAATCATATTTTTACTTTAGTATTTATTTTGAAAATACACTAATATAAAACATAGATCGTAGAAATCATAGGATTCTTATTTTAATGCAACATTATTATTTATCTTAGATTTACTTAGTTAGAGGCAGGAATTGACATAAATTCAACGCAACCTCGTTAAATCATATAAATCATGAAGAATTTTTCGGGATACTTTATGAAGGATAACATATACTTTTCTTGTTATATATTGGGTCCCTTTCTAAAGTATTTTTTTTCTTGAAATATTTAAAATAAAATATTCAATTTTATATTAATTTGGACAAATTCTTCAAAGTATGGTCTAAAGACTTTTTTGGAGACTCATTCAAGCCAGGGGGAGATAAATTATTCAAATTGATGAAATATACACATGAATTATAAATGGAATAAGTTTAATATATTCTAGACATTATATTTATATAAAAATTAATATACGAGTATATAATTAATATTTAAATGAATTGAATATTGTTCTTTAAATCATGGGAGGAGGGCATATTTTTATTTTTGAAATCGAAAATTTTGTTCTTCAGTGCCATTATTTTAATGAATGTCCTAATCTGGCAAACTTTACTATACTATCCGAAGGGAGCTTCATATAAACGTTTTCGTAATATATTTTTGAAGGACATCAATGAGCTTTTTTTCACATTTCCCCTTCTTATGCCATATTCTCCGTAAAATGATTGAAGGAGGTACCCAGTTCTTGATAGCTTGAACAAATTCTTCTGAGGTCTGTCTTAAGCACATTCATGAATGTAGAAGCAATAATTGATTGCAATGTGAATTAATTATGAATTTCACGCCATATAGGACATTATATTTAATTTTTGAAATGGCCAAGTGCGTTGGTCACCTCCTTTGATAATAAACAACACATTAAAATGAACGAAAAATAAAATATTTCACTCAACAGTGGCTATTTTGTGTTACTGTTTGATGAAGACTGATGAATAAAAGTTTATCCTATCCCGAAATATTCTTCATGATTTAACGAGGTGTGTTATATTTCTGTCAATTCCTGCCTCTAATTAAGTAATTCTAAAGATAAATATGTTTCATTAAAATAAGGTCCTATAATTTTCTACGATCTATGTTTTATATTAGTTTTTTCAAAATAAATACTAATTCAAAATATGAGTTTATTAGTATTCTTATCAAAATTTACAACATAAGAGTATATCTGTGACGTCAAAATCACAATTCTGTCCTAGCAGCGATGAACTCCTTCTGTCTGATATACCTTATCTCTATGTATCTTGCTTGGATCTATACACGTGTCCACGGGTGGAGGAAAGGGACCAGACTCCTATAGAACTACTCCCCTGCACCCCTCAGCCTTACTTTGCTGTCCAAATTATGTATGATAAACTTTGCCACAGGACTGGTATCTTTGATTAATCCATGTCATGTGTCATCGAGTATATTTTGTCATGGAGCAGCACATTAGTTACATTTGTAACTAGTCTAAAAAAAATATATAAAAATAGTTAAATATGTAAAAAAACCCTAAGAATAAAATGCAGCATGGATTGACGCTGCGTCCAATGACCCTAGCTGCGGTCCTGGCAGCGTGAAAGGTCGTGGCGACCTCAAGGCCTTAAACATGTTCCACACTGATATTGCGTGGCATGCAAAATTAGCTGTCTCCCTCCCAAGTGGATACGCCACTGGAGTGGTGGACCACTCAGGGCCTCCTCGGGATGGGGAAGACGAAATCACCAATCGGGTTCCTTGCACCGACGCCCCGTCGCTGGAGAGTAAAGCATTCCAAGTTCCAAGGCCACCGCTTGGCGGCCACCTTGTTGAGGAGAGGGAAGGCCTGCTCTCTGAAGGAGGCCCTCAATGTATTCAAAATATATGGTCACAAACTTTCATGCTTTCAATATAAATATCTCATTCGTGAGCATCGTTTTGTTGGCCAGAGGGAGTAGACGTCTAACCATATTTTGGGTGAGAGTGATTTCAGTTGTTTTAAAATTAATTATGGCTCAAAAAGCTTGTACCAACTAAGCGTTAAAGTAAAAGTAGCGCATGCAAGGAAAAAGTAAACAAAAGAATGGCCAAAATTTTGGTTATTTTCTTTAAAGTTATTTGTCGCTTGTCCATGAAATTACGTCACAATCTTATTTAAAACCGGTTTAAAGGGATTAATTTTGATGATTTGAAATATAAAGAATAAAAAACGTCTCCAAATATAAATAATAAAAGAACTTTGTATTATTTTCAAAGAGCTCTAGCATCCCAGCGCCCCTTACGGATTAAAGAAGAACTAAAATTTGTCCAATTCCTTTTGGGGAAAAAGGAATAATTTTATATTATGCATGCGCTACTTTACTTTAACGCTTTAGTACCAACATCCTTCAGAGCTAAAAAGATCCCAGCAATTCTTAGGAATTGAGGCATTGGTTATTACCTGTTGGCTTCCCGAGGTAGAATCAGTATGGTATAAGCGGTTGTGTATTTCAAGATATTGGCTAAGATCGTTATTCGAGCGCTATGATAAATGCTTCACATCCTCAAATATATATTCATATGAATTGACCCATATTTTTTCTTAAAATTCATGAAATATAAAACATGGAATAAAAACATGGCTTAAGAGGTTGTGTCTTGTAGGGCATGGACCAAGATCGTGTATTAGATCTCGCCTTGGATCACAGACTTGAATACACTTCGTACTCTCGGAAAAATAAACAATAAATAATTTTTTGAAGTTAATATCTACTCCTTGTCAGTTTTATAAAGAAGTCGATATTTTGAGATTTAATAAAAGGGAAAGACATAGGAGAGTTGACAGCTTGAAAAAATGATGTTCATTGGTAAGAAAGAAGTTGACCATGCAAAAAGTATACTTAATTATGCTATACAAAATATTATAATATGTAATTTAAATAAGGACATATCATATGTCATATCATGTAAGTGTAAATATGTTGAAAATTTAAATGTATAGTTGATTGCATGGTGTATTTGTATTATTCTTAGAGTAATTTGACTATACCTAATGAATTATAATTTGTATATATATAATATCTATATATAATATAATTATATATAGTATCATATATATATATATTATATATATATATATATATACAGGGTGGTAAGATCAAATCCGGCGTTTTTCTTCTCTCAACTTAAAATACACATACAATCGTTAATTTCTGTTCAGTTTGATTTATTTAGACATTAAATGCTCGTACAGATGTGTAGATTTGCTTATTCAATCCATCCGCCTTCTGCGTCGAAGGAGGAGCAGGCCTTGGCCACCAGGGCCCTGTCCAACTTCCTGGCCTACTTCATTATGGAGTTGATTAGGGTGGCCTAGGTGTTGTGAGCCAGTCGGTTGGTGTGTCGCTCAAGGTAGCCCAAGAAAAAATTGTCCATAGGATTCAAATCGGAGGAGCTAGGGGGCCAGTGGGTCTTGGGGACGCTGGCCAACCTTGAGTTTGTAGCTGTGACAACGCAAATCCTCATTCACATAGGCCAACAAAGTTACGTGAGAAACGTCCAGCTCCTCGGCGACATCAGGAAACGACCTGTTTTCGCCAGGACCCGGGCCGGGTTAGGACTTAAATTTTCAAGCCCGGCCGGGCCGAAACCGGGTCGGGACTTAATATAAATTTTCGTTCTTTCGACATTCTGAAGTTTTTTAGAAAAGAGTATTTCGAAAAATTCCTTCTAAAAAAAAAATTTTTAATGACAAACAAAATATTGGAAAAAAATATTGATGTCCCGGCCGATGTAAAAAAAATCGGGACACCGAGCCGGGACTCGGGCTGGGCCGGTTGTTTCCTGATATATATATATTCTTGTCTTATTATTTTGGTCGATTTTACGTATCGTAAAAGAATAAATCAGTGTTTGTAGAAACATTTATAAGCAATATATATTTTCATTTGCAGGTTCATCAGAATCATTATTACATCCTTCAACTTCCTGATTGACGTTCTTGTAGGTGAACAAAATATCTAGTGGATGAGTAGATCTTATTGTATTGTATCCATATATATAATATTGTTGATAATAGATTCCTTTATAAATTAATAAGGATTCTTCTCAATACGCATATATGTAGATGTATGTATTCATTGACTTATGTATGTGTACGTCTATGCACAACTGAGCATAGAATCCCACTAATGAGTTTTATTGTTATAACAAATTATATGTCTGATTGCACTCAAGTTCCTTCCTTCAAGGTTTATGTATAATCATCCCTACCATATTTACGTAGGACTGTATGTATAATTAGTAGTCATTCTCTTCTCAAGCAATTGCCTCTTTAATTTGAGAGTTGATTATTATGGACTATATATATGAAATCAGGATTTAATCAAGCTCAATCATGATGTCTCTCCATTCATGCATGAAAATATTGAGATGGATTATTCGAAAATATTAAAAAATTTAGGACAATAGTTCTTAACCACAAAGCCTATCAAATTTATTTTAACAGAGAATTTGCTTCAAATCATATAATGAGAATTTTTTTACACAGTTGGATAGAAAATTAGTTACCTACGAAGAGCAATAGCATTCCTCCTTCTACCAACCAAAACATCTAAACAAGGAGATATAAAAAACTCTATTCGGAATTCTAACTGTAACCCACTCTCCTAAACAATAAATAAATGGTTACATTATTCATATTAATATCATATCTAACTTGGCCATATTTTTTTTCTTCTCTCCTTTATTGTTTAGATGTTATATAAAATTATATAAAAAATAATATATAAGTAAAATAAACATTATAGTTTATAATAAAAATCTAAACAAGAGGTAAAACAATAAACAAAATATCAAACGGGTATCTATTTAAAATATTTCAATATTTTTTGCATAATTTTAAAATATTCTTTTGATTTGGATGGATAAAATTTGATGACGTTCCCCGCATGGACCCATGAGTCCTCGGTGTCGGAGGGGATCTTGAGGGAGAGGGCGGTGTATCGGGCGGCAGCTGAGAGCATCACAGATCGAAGAATAGATGGTTTTACTATTTCTTTTTTCGTCAAACAACTCGCTATGTATGCTTTGGAGTTTGACAGAGCAAATTCAATAGCTTGACTTTTATGGGAATTGTGACCTTTTTTCTTTAGAAGACCGAAGAGGATTGTTGATTTCGTATATTTGCAGTTGTGACCTTAAATCCCCTTACGTTGATTGTCAGAAACTTTTTTAATATTATGACAAGCGGACAGTCAACAAAAGCGTGCTCGACGTCGTTGTACAACTTGCCACAATTAAAGCAATGGAAATCAAAGGATAAACAGCCAGCAGATATCTGCAACTGAGCCGTGAACTTTTTTCCGTCGTAGATTCCAGAGAGAGAATTTAATATCCTTGATTTCCATTCCCCTGGAAGGGAAAGCTTTTTTATATGGACGTTGGCAATAGACTCAGCTCCCTCATAAAAGCTTAAAGATGACATTTTGAGGTGCCATGGACAGGGGGGTGTGTGTAAATGGGCTGCTCTTTCCAAAGGAAAACGAAAACGTCCATCACGAAATAGACAATCGGGCGATGTACGATGAAGACTTAAAATATTATTACTTATCGCCTTTTCTTCCAATACTGATGGACTATCGAGATTTTTGAAAAATAACTTTTTCTTGGTGTGTTTGCGAATGATATCCACAGTGCAGTCGCTTTTAAAGTTAGGGACCCATCTCCAAATAATCCGTTGCGCGGCACCCCAAGTCTCTGATAGCCTCGCAGTTTGTGCATTTGTAAGATCAGTTCCAAAGAGTAGACGAACATACAAATCATTGTTTGTTATAGTACATCTCCATTCCTTATCCGGATTCTTAGTGATGTCAATAAAAACTTTAAGATAGATTTTTGGTAAAATCTGAGATAAAAGAGCGAGACCTCCTCCAATTTGTTTTTTAGGTCTTTTTAGTGTTGGAAGATAACGTCGATGGAAAAGTTTGAGGAGCCAAACATCTTCCCCACCAAAGCCTTTTCTGCGATTATAGGAGAGATGGAAGCCTTATACAACACGGCAGGAACAATTTGAGAATTGTAGAGGTCAATTCTCTTTTGGAGATTAAACCGTCTAAAACTTTAGATCCAGTTATTGATGAGGCAGGACAATTTATTCCAATTGTTCTCGAGAATGCCCTCGGAACCCCAGTCAATTCCTAAAATCAAACCTTCTTTTTCACGAAGCAATTATGGACCATCTTACCCTCCAAAGGATCCCATAAACCTATAGGGAGGACGAAAGTTTTAGATCGGTTCAATTCCAATCCAGACCTTACTTTGAACTTATCGAAAGTTTTAAGAATAATTTCAACTCTTTTTATTAATTGCGCCTCAGAGTTGGCTTCTAATGTTAGAGTAATATCATCCGCGTAAAGGTCTATAAGATGTTTTGATTCATGAAATTGGACACCGAATCCGCTATATTTTCGCTTTAACTCAACTACAAGTTCTTCAATAGCGGCTATGAAGAGAAGAGGTGCAGACGGACATCCCTGTCTACAGCTTGTCCTTAGTAAGATTGGCTCACTTTCAAGGCCTCCTAAGGTTATCACTGACGATCCATTTAGCAGAAGAGCACAAACAGGGTTGAAAAATTCCTTTGGCAGCAATTTCCTCACCGATCGAAGTATCTGTTGGTGGGAGATAGAATCAAAGGTTTTGTTTATTGTTTCTGTGTGTCCACTAAAAACAAAGTAATTGATACTACGTCATCGTAAGCTGATCATAGAGATATAAACATAACACAATGACGTATTTCTCTTCCCTCCAATAGTAGAGAAACATCGTTCAGCTATATTCTTGACACAATGACGTATTTCTCTGACGAGTCCAATAAGCTTTCTATATCTTTATATCTCTATCAGGCTTGTGAACGGAACGCAAAATTGTACGGCGTTCAGCTGAACGCACGTTCAATGAACGGAACACTGAACGGAAAGCAACTTTTTGTTAACGCTGAACGTTGAAAGCAAAAAAAAGAGAAGAGTTTTGCGTTCAGCGTTCAATTTTTCCAAACATTTCAATGTAGTTTTGATCAATAATTTTTTTCTGGGATATAAACAAGGGATGAAATATTATGAGAAGAACTTATAAACTACTCTCCATGAACTCTCTATAGAATAGTGAAGCACCTTTTTTTACCCAAAGGAATTTTTCGAAATACTCATTTCTTAAAAAAACGTCGTCACTTTTTTTCGGAAATTCTTTTCTAAAAAAAAGTCATTAACTTTTTTGGAATTTCTTTTCTAAAAAACAACGTCTTCACTTCTTTTCTAAAAAAACGTCGTCACTTATTTATTTTGGAAATTGTTTTCTAGAAAAAAGATGCTTTATGTTGTGAATATAGACGTTCTGCGGACCCAGGTTGGGAACCCTGGGTTAGATCCAGTCAACCAATTTATATAATTTGAAAATCGGTTCGGGCTCATTTTTATTATAAAAACCCTAAATAGTACTTCCATTTCAAAACTGCACAATGTATTTTTTTAAATATTTGAACGCTGAACACTAACGGAAAAAACTAACGGAACGCAAAAACATTGAACGGAACACTATTTTTTTAACGCTGAACGGAATAAAAGCTGAACGATCACAAGCCTGATCTCTATGAACTTGGCTCATCTCTAAAATGTTTTGGAAATAAATGTGTAATAATGATCACCCTTCTATATATTATTTGAAGTTAGCATTCAACTATCTAAGATGAACGCTTACCACAAAATATATTTTGAGTACAATAACCCAGAGAAATTATATTTAAACTGGAATATATCTTTAACAATACCAGAATCATAATAATAGTCGGCCCAGTTATAAATGCTAAAGACCTTAGTTACTTATTTGAAGCCATGAAAGATAATAATCTTTGGCCTATCTTGAAGTGTGCTTCAACAAATACTATAGGTTATCGGCATGCTTTTTTGTGACCTGACACTTATGAGCTAGAATCCTCATTTGGACAGCCTTGTCAGAGAAGTGATGGAAGTTATCTATCTTAGGGCGGTCTACTTGATGTTTGAAGATTTAATTTCAAATTAACGAGTTATTATTGGCAATCTTAAATATATTGTGAATGATCATGGATACCCTACATACGGATCTCAATGATACAACTCTATGTATATCATTATACTCAGGAAAACACGTAGCTTTTCTTTTTATACAAAACATAAACACTCATTATGAGGTTTTCAATAGATCATTACTGCATAGAGTCCTCCTGCAGTGAATATCCTTTTTGCTCGTCTATAGATACTTCCCAAACTATTTTCTCGTCTAATGTGTATGTGTGTGTAAATATATTTTATCATAACATTTACTTAAGGCTATATTTCTGAAGAAAAAAAAGCTACAGTTCCATAAACCGTTAAAAGTGTTTATACATTTTACAGAGTGAGACTAAATATATATCAGAATAGCGTTCATATTTCTAAATCTCTCTTTCGGTGGTTTTAATGACGTCATAAGCGGAATAACATTTTAAAATGGATTTCTTCCTGCTTACATCATCAATACATTTATTGATGACATGAAAGAATGATAAGACGTCTACTAACATCTATATAACTTGGTTTACAGATGTTACACAAATATTAATGCCTCCCTCCGATCCATTGTTGGTAAGGGGTGCTGTTGTTTTTGCACCAAAACTTCAAAGTAGTAGATTCATAAAAGATGAACTCAGCCAGTTCAGAGACTTGGCCTCATGAGTATAACTGGGCCATGAGGCCACCCCCAAAACGGCTACAATGGAAATACTCTGAGGACTTATGCATCTTGGAGCGTGCATGTAGGATGAGACTTTGGACAAGTAAAGAAAATCCATTCTTCTGGTTCAATCATTTGAGTTAATGTCACAATCGATTTCTAGATACATATATACTTATAAATGATATCTCAACTCCTCCTCCTCCACCTCGTGTACCCTTTTGGTTGGCACTGTGGGATATGCAGTGCAAAAAATATAGTGCATTGAGGAATTTGATCTGGTTGTCTATACCGACGGTTCAAGAATCGACAATCCGACAGGTGCTGGCTGGGCTTGATGAGGGGGAACTTGTGCTCGACCAAGGAACCTTAAAGCTCGATGAAGCAAATACCGTTTTCCAAGGGGAGGTGGAAGCTATAAAGAACCTTTCCAATCATCTATGTGGAGATAAGTTAGGAGGGAAAAAGGTATTAATCCTTTATGACTGTCTATCAGCGTCAACAGTTTTAAGATGAAGCGGGGTGACCTTTTGTCTGCAGACATTATCGACTGTAAAAATGCTTTAAACAGCTCAAAATATACTATTACGATTGGATGGATAAGAGGACACAACGAGCACACTGGAAACGAATTCGCGGACGCATTGGCCCTTGACGGTGCCAGGAGGGACACACCTATCTCTGAACCCGTATCGTTGTGCAAAACCAAGAATTCCCTTCAACAGGCAACTTTAAGGAATGGAGAAAAGGCGGGAGATGGACTTTTGTCTGCAGTCGAAATTGTTCATCCAAAATCCGTATATTGGAAATCAAATAATTTCAAATTCAAAAGAGCGCAAATTTCAGTATTCCTTGGCATAATTAGCTGGCACATCGATCCCAACAGACATCTATTCAAGATGGGAAAGGCCAATCACCCATCTTGTAGGCTATTTAATGAGGTAATACGAAACTCTACACCAACTCATCTTTGAATGCTGGCAACATAGAAAAAAAAGATGGATCATGAGGTAAAGATTAAAGAAGAAAGTACTCCTTTAGAGAAGCTTATTTTAAAATATATAAATTTTATGTGCTTTAAAACATATTTTTAAAAATAAAGATATTTAGCTCCTAGATAGATTCAATACTACGACGGATACCGGTGGGTCCAATCTTGGAGCTAAACAAACAAATATTAATACAAATTTACGTTAGCAGCTTTCAATTACCGGAGAAGTATCTTTTAGACAAAAGTAAAGCGCTAAAGTAAAGTAGCGCATGCATAACATAAAATTCTTCCTTTTTTCCGAAAAGGTATTGGCCAAAATTTAGTTCTTCTTTAGTCGTAAGGAGCGCTTTGATGCTAGAGCTCTTTGAAAATAATAACAAAGTCCATTTATTATTATATATGGAAACTTTTTCATCTTGAAAAAAGTGTTTTTGAGTGTCTTATGGATTCCGTATTTCAAATCATCAAACTTAATCCTTTAAACCGGTTTTTAAATAGGATTGTGACGTAATTTCATGGACTAGCGACATCTAACGTTAAAGAAAATAACCAAAATTTTGACCATTTTTTTGTTTACTTTTTCCATGCATGCGCTACTTTACTTTAACGCTTTAGACAAAAGAAGGAAATATCATGTGACTATCAAAAAGCTCATGGACAGAGTCAACAGAATTTAAACCAGGTGGTGTATATGTACAAGCTAAAAAAATCGAGACTCTGCGACACAATACAAACAGCATATTTCTCTATTTATTTTTTGTCCTTTTCTTATTTTAGCTTTTTTTAAATCTCTGTTGAAGATCTGAAAAAAATATTTTATGTTATCCAAAACATATGGATCTGCCAAAAAACATGAGCACCTTACACTGGAGTCTCATTTTTAAGAGAATAATATTGGATCCACACAAACATACACGCAAAAGATAGAGAAAAATAGATTGAAGTAGTAATCTGACTATTAACGTTACATGGCAAAAAATTCCTTGTTGTCTGTAAGGATGTAACACATGGTAAGCTGTTTTCATGCATAAATCGCCTTCAAACCATATGCTCAAACCCAGGAGGGGGCAGAACTCATGTAAACAAAGAAGGATATTTCCAATAAAAAAATGTGACGTCATCACATCTACGATTTGCCTATGTATCTAATACCTCTAGGACAACTAAGCTAAGAACGTAAAGGCTCTCAAAGGAATAACGTCCGGAGGCTCCCTCCCGCCACGAGCCACCGGGGACGCACAGCTTCAGCATCAGGGAGGAAATGGAAGTCCTGAACACCGCACGGGACTCTGAGGCCTTTGGCTGGTAGCCCGCACGCATCTAGGAGCTCCGGAGCAACGTGGCCGTCCTCTGCAGCTCCGCCTCCACCGGAGAGCTCCCGGGTTTCAAATTTTTACTTCCTTTTGAAATTAATCACTGTTTTTAAATGTACCTTTGATTTATTTAATAACAAATAGATACTGTGACGTCATCTGTGACGTTTCAGTTTTTCTTTTCTAATCAGAGGAATCTAAACATTGCGTTCTGCGCATCTTGTATTATCTATTATCTTTGGCTCAAACCATAAAGAATAACTGTAACTTACAATTAATAAAATACGGTCATAGTTATTGTATTTATAGTAAGTCCATATATTAAATTCTTCATAAGAAACTCTCATTCTTTCTTGATTTATGTAACACTTCTTCATAGACGGTGGACATCCTCAGAATAATAAGTGATTTACTTTTATATATATATATATATATATTGATTTGGACATAAAATAATAATAAACTGAAGTCCATAAAGAGAAAATCAATTGAACAATGTATAAATTTAAAAAAGCTACTTTATAGGGGGATTATCGTGGTGGACTCTTCATACAATGTCGTATATTAAAACACATGACAAGGGTTAAACCAACTCAAAACCCGCCCTCAAAAAGTATTTTACAAGCTCATACCCCTATTAATTATCTTTCGACTTAAACCAGACTCACTGGGGCCTCTTTTTCGATTATAAGATAAGACATCTCGAATTCACTCACGGATTTTGATGTGTGAAAATCAACTAAAAAAATAAATAATTGCATCCTTAAAAGAATAAAGTGAGTTGAAAACATGTCATTTTACGAATCCTCTGGAAACAATTGGGATACTTATTTTGTTTAAATAAAGTATTTGCTTTTACTAAAGGAAGAAAGGAATGTTTTGTTTTAATCTATTGGTTGATAAATGTACCCGCAGCACTTTGATGGTAAGAAAATAGATATACTTGAGCTGACAAATGAGAAAATATATTTATTGCTGAGTTTATGAGAATTGCCCAATAGGGCCATTCTTAACCCTTGTGTGGTAATAGGATTTTGGTCATACTGTTTGTCCAACGCGGCAAAATTGAACCAACTTTTCATAAGCTTTGAAATAAAGCAGCTTCTATGTTTTGTTGTTAACTCAAAATATTTTTTGAATTAAAAAATCACTGGCTACCCATCAACCACAACATAAATGGCTGTCTTTTAACAATGAAGAAGAACTGTATTTAGTCTGCAAGACAAATTTGCTTTTATTTGTAAATACTTGTTGTAATTGTTTTATTTTGTGTAAAAGAGGGTTGAAATTGTTTTTATATATTTATAATTATTGTAAACATCTATATTCATGTGTACAGCTATTTATATACTTATATAATTGTTTTAAAAAAAATATTTTATTATATTTTCTTAACATAACTAATAAATAAAAATAAAATTAAAAGATGCATAATACCATATATACAGAACATCTATCTATCTATCTATCTATCTATCTATCTATATCTCTCTCTCTCTCTCTCTCTCTCTCTCTATATATATCATAATATATATATTTTATAAATATTTATATTTTTGGTTATACAAAAACAAAACATATACAGTTTGTAGGATTTTGTTTACTCTTTCGAATGGCACCAAGCTCAGATCATACAACAAATAACAATGGAGTAGGGCGTTTAAAAGTCCATTAATTTTTTCGTACCACTCTGTATATATAATATAAATGAGAGGGGTTCCATTAATCGTTCACGGCCATTGTCGCTCCCAAATGGCTTGACTACGGAACATTTATTTATCCAATATGAAACCTCTGAGAAAGAAGGTTTAGTGTCTAAATATCTAAGGTATTATTTGCAAAAAATAAAGGGAGAGAGGGAGGGGAAGATAAAGCATGTCAACAATCCACCAGCCGAAAAAAGTTGCTTGAAATTTGTTTCGAAAATGCTGGCTCCAAGAAACGTCATTATGGACGCCTTCAATGCAGGCTTTCCATCTCTGAGGCCTTTGACTCTCTCAAAGCCATTTACGGAAACAAGCAAGCCTCTGCAAAGTCATTCAGAAGGTCTTCAAAGACCTCAGGGATGGCGAAAATGGGCTGGACAAGAGAAAGCAGAATCGGAAGCCCAGGCTCAAAGAACTGAGGAAAACATCAATGAAGTCAAAAAGATTCTTGACGATGACAAACCGAGACTGTGAGGGAGATCCACGAAGCCACTGGTCTCTCCCAAGGGGACTGTCACAGAACTGTTCTTCATCATGACAACGTCGTGTTGCCCTACGACCAATGCCACGACAAACTTCCTGAAGGGCAAGGTGTTGTGCTAGTTCCTCACCCTCCCTATAGTCCAGACCTTGCGCCTTGTGACTTTAGGCTCTTCGCTCATCTCAAAAAAGAGCTTGGAGGATCGTGGAGAGGACATGAAGAATTCCGTCGGGCGCATCTTCAGAGCCATCCCCAAAGAGAGCTTCACGGAGACATTAAAGAGAAGCGGATGAAGAGGTGGAATGATGTGATTGCTGGCAGTGGGTACATTAAAAAGTGAAAATAAACTCCCGTATCTCAAGCCATTTCGAGTTACAGTAGCAGCGAACGAATTAATGGAACGCCCCTCGTATATGTATATAGATAACTTTATATCAGGAAACGACCGGGTCCCGGCCCGGGTCTGGCTGTTTTTTGAGCGCCCTGGCCCGGTTGTCCCGGTTTTTATACACCAGGCCGGGACATCAATTTTGTTCGTTTGTCATTTAAAATTTTTCATTTTTCGAAACGCTCTTTTCTAAATAAAACGTCGTCACTTTTTTTAAGATACTTTCTAAAAAAACGTCTTCACTCTTTGGAATGTCTTTTCTACAAAAAACGTCTCCAAAAAAGAATCTCCAAACTAACTTGTTGTAGATTGGAGATTCTTTTCAAAGAAAAACGGGTCGTCACTTATTAAAAAAAAGTCGCCACATCAGCATGTTAAAGGAACGAAAATTTATAGTAAGTCTCGGCCCAATTTTCC
Source organism: Caligus rogercresseyi (assembly GCA_013387185.1). Taxonomy (NCBI): domain Eukaryota; kingdom Metazoa; phylum Arthropoda; class Copepoda; order Siphonostomatoida; family Caligidae; genus Caligus; species Caligus rogercresseyi. The sequence continues at coordinate 958,936 of CP045893.1, forward strand.
CAGGCCGGCTTCAAAAATTTAAGTCCCGGCCCGTCCTGGCGAGGGAAAAGGTGTCCCGTCTTCCTGATATTATTATATATATCTATATATATCTATATATCTAGATATATATATATAAACTTACATATTATATATATATATATATATATATATATATATATAATATATATATATATATTATATATATTATTAAAATAAAATATATATATGTATATAAGAAATACGTAATCTCCCCAAAAATGGATCTTATGATATGATAATACGATTACCATGGTAACGTGTTATGGTACCTGGATAGAAAGAGAAGGGAGGGAGCATTTTGCCTCACTTCTCTCCCTTCTTTTTTCTTTCTTCTATCCAGATAACACTAACAGGGTTACCAGATGGTAATCGTATATTCTCATATCAAAAGATCAATTTTTGGGGGAGAGTACGTATTTGCTTATATCTCTTAAAGTTATAGCGATTTTTAGAACAAAATATATCAAATGAAAGCTTGGTAACCAGCTTTAATATTTTGGTATACAAAATCATGTCAATTTAATAAGTAGAGAGTTATATGTAAATTAAAAAAGCCTATCTCGCGTACAAAATGACGCATATAATGGATTTTGAATGCGTCATAGACAAAGTAAAATTTTGAGAGGATACCTTGACGCACATCTAAGAAAAATTATGATTTATTTTTTCATAATCGATTTCTTATAGGTCAATACAGGCTCTGAATCATATGATGTAAACTCAGATTGTACTGAATTCTGAATTGATAGAATGCAACAAGGTCATTTTTGGATTTATCATCTAAAGTTTTACTAAACTTAAAAGTACTATTTTACTCTGAAGCGAACAAGTCATCTTCTACAGGCGAGTGAAGTTAATTGATACAAAAAAGCTATGAAATAAGCTAACAATACACCCACTTCATTTTTTTCTTTGTTTTTACTGAAAACTTTGTTTATTAAAAAACATAAATACGTCTGGTAGTAAATTAGATTTCCTTTAAATTAATAATATTATTGAAGTCTGTAACGTCCACCATTTTAAAGAAATTTGCGGAAAACTATATTTTTACTAAATTTTTAAAACTTTGACCTCGTTGCGCGACCTCGTAATGTTGACCGATTTTGTTCAAACTTTGTATGTCGTCTTCTTTTATCACCAAGAAACAGAAAATCCACAATGTTGCTAACATTTCAAACATTTGAAAAATAAGAACAACCCTAATATATATATATATATATATATATATATATATATATATAGATATATATATATATTATATATTATATATAATTATATATATATATTAGGGCTGTCAAA
>CP045893.1:960355-977687 GCA_013387185.1 Caligus rogercresseyi
CAAATTTCTTGAAAATGGTGGGCGTTACAGACTTCAATAATTAATAATTTAAGGGAAATCTAATTTACTACCAGACGTATTTTTGATGTTTTTTACTTTTAGTATAGTTTTCGTAAAAACAAAGAAAAAATGGAGTGTAATGTTATTTAATGTTTAATGTTAATGTTTGTTTATATTTATTACTATCATCCACGATAGACATACACACGAACAGCACATAATAGACTAAGTAGAGACACAACCACACTACGGGTATCTGTGTTACTAATGATAATAATAATATAACAATACCTATGTACATATACTTATTCTACTTAAATACTAAATTATTTACAATAAATTTTTCATTATTTTACATTGCATAATTTAATTATTCTAGTGTATTCGTCCTCCTCTTGAGAAACTTCATGCCTCTCATAGGACAGAGCAGGACATCTGTTTAGAGGTGATCTGCAGTATGCGTTCTTCCGTGCAGAGATCGCAAATTGGACTGATGTTCTTCCATTTACTCAAGTGCGAGAGAAAAGGTCCATGGCCAGTGACTGCTTGAACAAGCAGTTTTCATATTCTCTCGTCGAAATTTGATCGTGTTTTGTTGAGGAGTTTTCAACATTAGACGAGTGTGCTTCATATTTACGCTATTTTTGAGACGGCTGCTCCACCTTTGATAAAACAAAATATCTATTGCCTTCTTCACGTAGCTCGGCGGTACTCCGGGTATATTTGATTTTGACTCTCCACAGACACCTTTTGCAAGATAATCGGCGAATTCATTTCCAGTTATGTCACGGTGACCTTTCACCATTCAAGGTATATGTTTTTCTTCTTTTTTTGCTCTTATCAAAGTTTCTTTACATTCTTTGACTATGCAGCTCTTCGTGAGTGGATTGAGGAGAGCTGCAATGCCGATTGAGAGTCGGATCGTACAACAATATTCCTTGTAGTTTTTCCCAGTTTCAGAAGGTCTTCCACAGATCTTGAAATGGGAGGACCTCAGCCTGAAATACTGATGCCTCGATTTTTAATGACGCCAGTGAATGATGTAGAGTCATGTCACCCTTAGTGATAGCCCATCCTGCGCCCGTATTTCCGTCTTGGTCTTTAGAACCGTCAGTATAGATTATTTTATCCGGACATTCTATACGATTATTATTGATCAAGACTAGGTCACCTTTTATGTAATCACTAGGCCCATTTATATTTGCTTCACCAAAGTATGTATATACCAAAATATTAAAGCTCTTACCTGGATAGAAAGAGAAAAAAAAAAAGAAGAGAGTATTTTGCCTCACTTCTCTCGCTTCTCTTTTTATTTCTCCTTCTATCCATGTAATTGTATATTCTCATATCAAAAGATCCTTTTTTTTTGCTTATTTCTCTTAAGTACCTATAGCAATTTTTAGAACACCAAACATATCAAATGAAAGCTTGTTAAACCAGCTTTAATATTTTGGTATACTAAATCATGTCAATTTAATAAGTGGAGAGTTATATGTACATTAAAAAAACATATCTCGTGTACAAATGACACATATAATGGATTATAAATGCGTCAGAGACAATAAAAATTTGAGAGGATACCTTGACGCAAATCTAAAAAACACATTATTATTTTTTTTTTTCATAATCGATTTCTTATATGTCAATACAGGCTCTGAATCATATGATGTAAACTCAGATTGTACTGAATTCTGAATTGATAGAATGCAACCAAGGTCATTTTTGGATTTATCAGCCAAAGGCTTACTAAACTTAAAAATACTATTTTACTCTGAAGCGAACAAGTCATATTCTAAAGGCGAGTGAAGTTAATTGACACAAAAAGGCTATGAAATAAGCTAACAAACTCACTCCCTTTCTTGCTTTGTTTTTACTGAAAACTTTGTTTTATTAAAAAACATCAAAAGTATGTCTGGTAGGAAATTAGATTTCCTTTAAATTAATAATTATTATTGAGGTCTGTAAACGCCCAACATTTCAAGAAATTTGCGGAAAACTATATTTTTTACTAAATTTTTAAAACTTTTACCTCGTTGAGCAACCCCGTAATGTTGACAATTTTGTTCAAACTTTGTATGTCGTCTTATTTTTATCACCAAGAAAATCCACAATGCTGCTGACATTTGAAAATAAGAACAAGCCTAATATAATAAATATATACTAAACAACTAGTTTAAAATTAAATCGCAAAATATAAAAGTCAATTTCAATGGACAAACATTCTAGTAGTTAAAAAGGAAAATATTTTTTTCGTAAAAATCAATGCAGTAAAAAGATACAAAAATTACCCAGTTACAAATAAAACAGGTAAATTAATCACACAAATGTCTTCTAACTAACCTCTAAAAATACGTAAGAGTTTTTAAGGTCATTCACTGTTTTCCTCCCGAATGAGGGGAAGTAGCGAACCAAGTCTCCCCGCGAACCTCCATTGGGATCATTACGTCCTGGAATCTTAATATCCATGCAGAATAACGAGCAGCAGCGGAAATTTGAATACATTTCATTCCTCCGTTTCGATAGTTTTCCCCGGCGCAAGGTGCTCCCGCTACGTAACTTCTAGAGCTTGATAAAGCAAACTATCTTGTTTTCCTCTCAACGCAGATCGCAGGTTAGATGTGAGACCGAAAAGAAGAATTGGGAAATATTTTGTCGTCGATTCGATTAATGTGAGGCTGATAAAGTCCCTCACGATTTTAAGAACAGGACATTGCGAAAAGACATGAATAATCGAGTTATTAATTTTGCCACAGTCTTTACATGGAGCATGAAGTAAATACACCCTGGATATTTGAAACTGGCAGAGAAGCGTTTTTCATGGCTACATTTGGAAATCGAACTCCAAATATATTCTTCCACGATAACTTCAAATCCAAAAAATTTAGAACTTGTCGACAATTTTTTCCGCCTCTGCTTTCGTATCAGAGGAGAAACACAATCTTAGATGCCACGGGTCGGGGACTATGTGCTCTTATGCCGCTCTTGACGTTTAAATACAAATTTTCCGGTCATTCGTAGATCATATATTGTGGGATATTGGACGATAAGGCTATTCTTTCCAAAAAAAATTGGTCGTCTAGATTCTTAAAAAAGAACTTGTTTTTCTTTATATAATGTCAATAGTGAGGAATTATAAGATTTGGTATTCCTCTCCATATTATTCTTTGAATCACAGCTAATGAGGTGGAAAAATCTTCTAGGAATTCATTTGTTGCGTCCGTCCCCAAAAATAGTAATCCAATTATAGGCCGACTAGAAGCGATATGTTTCCTCCATTCCAATTTTGGTTTTTAGAGAGGTCATTAAAACTTTCCTATAAATTTTGGGAATAATCCTAGATAACAGGGATAGTCCTCCCCCAAATCTGATTTCGGGGCGTTTAAGAGCCGGTAATAGATTCGATGAAAGAGATTATTAGCCAGATGCTTTCCTCCTGGTGTGCCTTCTCCGCAATACACTTGTTAGTAAAAATCTACGTGAAAGAATAAAATACAACAGACTCTACATTATTTTTTCCTTTCATTATTAGGTTGTATCTTGATCCAGAATAGATAATTGTATTCTCGCGTTGATCCAAACCTTGGCATTACATTGAGTTATAGATATTCTTTCTTGCTAGTATGATTGTACTGAAATACATCAGGAAGAATTATATTTATATTTTTCTATTTTATTTTGATCACATTTTTGACTGATATGATCGATAATCCCATACGCCTTTGTTGACTTTATCAAAATGAATGGAGACCATAGAGATATATAGATATAGAGAGCTGAATCCCTTCAATAGCAGAGAAACAGCGTTCTATTGTTCCTGTGTGTCCACTGTAAACAAAGTAATTGATACTACGTCAACGTAAGCTGATTATAGAGATAGAATCATAGAGATATAGACAAACATAATAATGACGTATTTCTCTTCCCTCCATATTGAATAAACATCGTCGTTCAGCTATATTCTTGACACAATGACGTATTTCTCAGACGATCCAATAAGCTCCTCTATATATTTATATCGCTATGATGGAGACTCCCAATTTCTATTGATGGGACCTCACAAACCTCCAAAAATCTGCCACCATTTATTTTTTGAGAATTATGTCATAAAATATATATTAAAGTTAATCATTTGAATTATTCCATTAATCCCCTTGAATGTTATGAAAAAACTTCTGTTAGCATACCCATCAAGACATTCAATTCGAATGCAAATAATAACTTCTTTAAAATTTTAAACGTGTTTATTAAAAGTTGTACAACATGAATGTTATATATTTTACAATATATAGGTAATAAATAGGTAGAAGTACGTAAAAAAAAATCATTAAAAGCACATTTTAGCTTTAAGAAGAAACCGAACTCACTCAACAACAGATTTATTCAATATAACAAAAGAATCAAAGGGGATCCAATAGTTGAGTTGACGGCTGAAAGACCTTGTATCTTGTAAGAAGGCAAGTTGAAGGCAGAGCTCATCGATATTAGGTTTTTTAAATTTATTGTACGAAAGCATTTTTTAATATTGCATCCAAGTTATTATTTTTTTTTATATTGCCTTTAATTAGGTCTTTTCGTTTATATTTTCAGGTCGTTACGACAGTGGATACAATGACTGCCCCCTCAACAGAAGTCTTTTTTCCTTCAGTTGTTGTCTGTAACATAAACCAGTCCGAAAGTCCTCTTCTCAGGAATTGGGCATCTACGACAACGAGACCTTCATTCGTCAAATATACTTTGATTACATAGAAGGAAAGGCCGAACAGAAGCCCCACTCCTCGCCCAAGGACGATACGCAAAAAATTGCCCTCCATGAGAAATCCTAAAAGAGTACCTTGAGAAATCAATGAAACCACGGAAGCCGAAAAGTCAATCAACTGGGTGACCCATCAAAAGTGTCAAGACATGTTTATTCAAAGCAAGGTAGGAGGATGCATCTCATATAGCATTATATTTAAACGAAAAAGAATAATACAACTAAGATCTAAGATTAAACTAAAGGGCTTCATCAATTCTTTGCTCAGTTAAAGATATCAAAACCGGCAGAGATGAGTGACTTTTTCTTAAAGTGACCTGACAACTTTAGAGCCCTTTCCTCCTACTTTTTTAAGATGATAAATATATGGATGTTTAAAGAAGCATCACCGACCTTTAAATGTGTACAACAACACAAAGGCTGAAAAGGGAAGAGCAATGTCCGATTCAGAGCTGATGGGCGCCATCTTAAATCCCTTTAAGCTATTTTTATAATTAAAGTCCATGAAACAAAAGAAGAAGATAAGGAATACTTTTTATTATTATTATCCCTTGACCAGTCTAACTATCAAATTTGAGGAATGTTAGAAAATAGGTCATTTTATGTCGAAACAACGCATCACTGGACATTTATTGCCAGATTTCCTTTTTCCCTTATTCCCAAGTCTACATCATTGTTTCATCAATAGGGAGAACAGCCATCTTAGTCATTCAATAGCTCTTTACGTGGACTATATGTCCATTCTCTGATACATTTATTATAAAGGTCGTGAGATGTGTGTTTATTGGCTCGCAAAAACATATGCAATAGTAATATGTTGCTTTATCTTCTGTTTTAAGATGTCTACTGAATCGATGCTTCTGGATGAAGTAGTCTAATCATGTTTGTTGCTAATTTCTTATAGCCCTTTCTTATGTATAATTAGAAATATATAATAAACATAGAGACCTTATTAATATAAATACGTGGCTTTGACAGCCTTTGAGGAAGGAGGCCCATGACAAACAAATGTTATCGTTCATCATTAATTGTTAAATTGAATCGTTCGTCGTTCATCGATCGTTTGTCGTTCCTCATTCTGAAAAAATTTGACGACGTATTTTTTTTAGAAATAACTTTTTTCTTCTCCATTCTGAAAATAAGTGATGACGATAGGAACTGTTCCCCATGAAGAAGATTTTTTTGTCTTTTTTTGGCACCAAAAACGAACAACCAACAATAGGAATTTTTTGTTGCCGTTCGTCAAAAAGTTTGTCGTTCATCGTTCTCGACCGCCGAACAATTCCAAATAAACGATAAATCTGATATTTATACCTATATATATATATATAAGATATATATATATATCTATATATATATATTATATATATATATATATATTCTAGATATCGATAGATAGATAGATAGAAGATAGATAGAAGATAGATATGATATAGTAGATAGATAGATAGATAGATAGATTTCGATATAGATAGATAGATAGATATAGATGATAGAGAGATAGATAGATAGATAGATCCAGATCGATAGAATAGATAATAGATAGATAGATAGATAGATAGATGATAGATAGATAGATAGATAGAGATAATAGATAGATAGATATATAATAGATAGATAGATAGATAGATAGATAGATAGATAGATAGATAGATAGATAGATAGATAGTAATAGATGATAGATAATAGATAGATAGATAGATAGATAGATAGATAGATAGATAGATAGATAGATAGATGATAATCATAGATAGATAGATAATAGATTAGATAGATATATAGATAGATAGATATAGATAGATATAGATAGATTTATTTTCCAATTGATAATAATATCCATCTTTCTATTTATTGTTTTCAAAGACTATAAAAGTCCAAGTTTTTGTTCAGAAATGCATAAAAGATAACTTCCATCCGTTAATTTATTGAACTATTTTCTTACTTACTTTTTACAGTGCATCTATTTTATGAATGGTCTAATAATTGAAGATCAACTTAATCGTGAAATTATAATATAACATAAACTAGGTACATACTTCGATAATAAACAAGAATGTAAATACAGTCGTCCCTCGCAAAGTCGCGACGGCCTGGATCCACTATTCGACCACCGCGATATATATAAGGGTTGCAATGTTGATATATATTGAAATTTAGAGAGATTGGACATCATCCGGCGTTTAAACCTACCGCCATTTTGCCTTGCTGTCGTACGTGCGTCTGAATACATGTACGCGGCCGGACCTTTTTTGGGCCGCCATCTTGCTTTTTTGTGTGAAAATTCTGCCATTGAGTTCATAGGGGGACGTTTTGCCGTGAAAAAACGGGAGCCAAGCCGTCGTCGCGTAGTAAAAGAACTGCGAGATGTCAGGGGCGAAGTAGCGAGGGCGGACTGTATTTTCTTCCAACTTTTTATTTATTTTTTTCTTCATTTTTATCCCACGGGAGTAAAAATCGTAGAGATTTTTTGTACAGATTTGGAAATCACATGTCACGGTCCGAGATATATATGAAATAAAGAAATATAAGTTTCGTGATGAAATGTTCCGTTGAATTTGATTGAATTTTGCATTCCCAATGGTTATATTTTTAAAGGCTTCCAGAAAATACGGCCTAGCCAGATATGGTTCAAGAAAAAATGACCCAAAATAAAAAGAAAAGATAACTCATGGAAAAATGGCTGAAATAAATGGGTAGGCATGTATTTGAATGGTCATACAGCTATATATTGAACAAATATTATTTATCATATAATTGGATAAATAATGGCAAAAAATGATTTTATTTTTTTGCAATTATAGATAATGATTTCCTTGTTGTTGTTGACATTAGACGAGGTAAAGATTTATTTTTTTCCTTTTTTATCATTGTCATCATTCTTTCCTGGTCTATTTTTTATTAGGTCATTTCTTGCTAGGCCGTATTTCCAGGGCATATATTTCTCCGAGTACAAAGATCTGATAGATAGTTTTCTCGTCCAGGGGTATCCTTCAATGGGGAGGATGCCTCGGTTTCTTTCCTCCATCATCAAGTCCGAGTATTGAGGGGTACTCCATTTTCTTCGTCATCCATCAGAACGATATAACGAATTGGAGGTGTTCCACTCATAGGTATTGGAACCACGCCGTTTTGGAGAGGAATCAAAAATATTTTTATTTTATAATGATTAAACTAATTTAAGTTTGAAATAATATATACTTTGCCTGGTATGCCGGTTTATAAGTTAATTTATTGAAATAATAATATTAATGACATCAATTAATTAAAGCACAAAGCATTTTCTCACGAAGCTATATATATTTCTCAATTTCATATTCCAAAATATCTCAGTAAATCCATCAACATATATTAATCAAAAACATTTATTGAATGAAACATATTTTACTTTTACTGCCTTCTTTGTTTACATCGGTTTTTTTACGACAAATATTGGTATTAGGGCAATGAATTACATACAATATATATATATATAAAGAGTGGTAAGATCAGCGCAGCTGATTTTTTAGCAGACAGCCAACATATGAGAGATCCTTTCAGTTCAATTTTATCATTGTCATGGCCGCATATGGAAATCTACAGCCTGTTATCTGGAACGAACAGGAATGCAGGTGTGCCGTTATCCAGATTCTTTGTATAAAGGGCAACACCATCAGCAACACCCAGGTCTCTGAGCTGCTCGAGATCAACAGAAGAAGGGTTGCTAAGCTCAGGCAGCAGCTAAAGGATACCAGGGACCCTCGTGCTGTCGTCGACAGGGCCTTCAGGCCCTCCAGCAGCACCCGCAAGGCCAGGACCCCCCCCCCCCTTCATCAGGAGTGTGTCAGACATCTTCGAGTACAACCCCAGCAGGTCCATCAGGGATGTTGCCAAGGAGCTGGACGTTTCTCACGTAACTTTGTTGGCCTGTGTGAATGAAGATTTGCGTTGTCACAGCTACAAACTCAAGGTTGGCCGGCGGTTGACGCGGAAGAACAAGAACCCTGGCCCCCTAGCTCCCTCGATTTGAATCCTATGGACTATTTTTTCTGGGGCTACCAAGAGCGACACACCAACCGACTGGCTCACAACACCAAGGCCCCTGATCAACTCCATAATGAAGCAGGACAGAAAGTTGGACAGGGCCCTGGTGGCCAAGGCATGCTCCTCCTTCCGCGCCAGGATCCAGCGCGTGATCGACACTGAAGGCGGATGGATTAAATAACCAGAATTTACACATCTGTACGAGCATTTTAATGTCTAAATAAATAAAATAGAACAAAAATTCACGATTTTTTTTGTATTTTAAGTTGAGAGAAGAAAAACGCCGGATTTGATCTTACCACCCTCTGTTTTTATTATGAAAAGTCACATGCGATGATTTCACTGAAACTATTCGTGTGATTTCTTCTTTTTTAGGACGTTTAAATACCCACCAATAAATAATACAAAACGGAAAAAATGGTAATGAAGACCCAATGACGACTTTTTAAGGAACTTATTTTCATACGAAAAATCACATGCAATGACATCAATAGAATTATTCATGTAATTTTTTTTTTAATTACAGACTATTATCAAGTAGTAAAATCCCAGGCAGCGCCGGTTAACATTCGATAGTATTTATACTAATAAAAAAGAATTCCTTTCGTTTGTTTGTTCGTTCGTTCGTTTCCCTGTATCTCCCAAACGGTGCATTAGATCTTGACAAAATTTTCAGTGAATAGTTTTGAGAGCTCAGGAAGTGTTTTAGTGGGTTGACAACTCCCGGATAATTCGTCATCGACATGCTTTTTTCATTCGCCAAAACGTTTTTTGTCGATTTTTTAAAATTTGCAAGTTAGATTTTGACCAAATTCACTGTGAATGATTGTAAGGTAGTAAGACGTATTTTTATTGAGTGTTTACCGGAAAATTCGCTTACCATATGATTACTTAGAAATAAGTTTCTTTCTGTCCCTGTATGCCCCCCAAATTTAGGTTTTATGGAAAATAAGAACTTTTTATAATGCAACATGGCGCTATTCAAATTTTAATAATGCCAAGAGCTGGAGATGGATGTCAACCCCGAACTTAAGGAATTGAAAAGCGGAAAATGCCAATGACAACTTTTTGAGGAACTGATTTGATTATGAAAAATCCCATGTAATGACGTCACTAAAATTATTCGTATGATATTTTTTCTGATCCAAAGACAATTATCGAGTTGGTAAATCCCGGGCAGCGCTAGTATACTAATAAAAAGAATTCTGTTCGTTCGTTTCCCTCTATCTCCGAACGGTTCATTAGATCTTGACGAAATTTTCAGTGAATAGTTTTGAGAACTCAGGGAGTGTTTTAGTGGGGTTGACAACTCCCGGAAAATTCGTCATCGCCATGATTGTTTTATTCGCCAAAACGTTTTTGTCAATTTTTAAATTGCCGAGTTAGATTGTGACCAAACTTTCTGTGGATGAGACTGAGGAAGTAAGACGTGTTTTTGTTTTATTCAGTGTTTACTGGAAAATTCGTTTTCTACATGATTACTTATATATAAGTTTTTTCTATCCCTGTCTTTCCCCCCAAATTAAGTTTTGTGGAAAATAACATTTTTTATAAACTAACATCACGCTAATCAAATTATAATAATGCCTAGAGATAGAGAGTGATGTTAATCACTCTCAACTTTTATTGATTAAGAAATGAAGTTGCACTCCCATTTAAGTTTTTTGCGGTTTCCCCCATCAACGGAGATTAAACAAATACTGTGATATTCAGCTCTCTCATACATATAGTCGGCACTTTCCCTGTGAAATGACTTATAAATAACTTATTTTTATGATATTTAAATACCCAACATTAAGTATTACAAAACGGAAAAAATGGCAATGAAGAACCAATTATATTTTTTTAAGAAACTGATTTTAAAATGAAAAATCACATGTGATGACATCACTAAAAATTTCATATAATCTTTTTTCCAAAGACTATTGTCAAGTAGTGTTGTCCATCGGGGGGACGGACATACCCGCCCGCCCAACGGTTCGGGCTCGGGCGCAAAAAATATAAAAGTAGGGCGGGCTATGGCTTTTTTAATTTGTTTAATTTTTTTTTAATGACCTCTTTCTAAAAGAAAACGTCTTCACTTTTTTCCTCAGACCTCTTTCTAAAAAAAACGTCCTCACTTTTTCTCGGATCTGTTGAATTGAATTTCTTTCTTCTATTAATATATTTTCCCAATGGTCGGGCGGGCGCAAGTCGGTCGCATATCAAACTATCGGGCTCGGGCCAATTATTAGTCTTTCGGGCGGGCTCGGGCTCGAAAATCGCGCCCGATAGACAACACTATTGTCAAGTTGGAAAATACCGGGCAGCGCCGGGCAACATCCGCTAGTATATATATATATATATATATATATATATATATATATATATATACATTTAATTAGAATTAGTCATCATTACAAGGAGCGTGGTATAAAAGGGTACTACTAATCTCTTTCGTCTGCAGTATTTTCTTATTCTATAGTTGTTGTGTGGAAATGAAAAAATATCCTTTAATGAGAAATCATTAATCTCTGGCTTCATAGTTCCTTATTAATTACTTCAATATGAGAAAGGTATATCAGTATTAATACGCATATAGGCTGTATATAAGTATAAATGCTTTATTAAGTCTTAATTAATTTGATATTTCTTTTGATATATTAATGAATTAAGAAAACACGTGTGTAGATTTACAGATCTACTACAAATGGGGAGAAAAGAAATCTGAAATATTCATTCAAACAGTAGGATAATAAGTGCAAGAGGAATTTATTCCATCATCAACCCAACTTACTAAAAATCGATTGTTAGTTAATTGCAATTCACTACAAGCCTTTTATGAATTTTGTCCTCAAAATTAACAACCTTCCTCATTTATTCACCAAGCTCCGACATTTTTACCTCCGCCGAAAGAGGTATTGTTTTCACTGGCGTTGGTTTGTTGGTTGATTTGTTGGTGGTTTGTCAGCAGGATAACTCAAAAAGTACCGAACGGATTCGGATGAAACTTTGTGGAGTTGTTGGAAATGCCAAAAGGATTAAATTTTGGCATCTCTGAGTGCAGAATTAAGATGCAAAACGAGCTAAATACTAATAAATATTTCAAGTTAGCCTACTCTGCCAATAGATGTCGCTGTGCTGTGAAATCGGGTGCCGGGAGCGTCTTCCTCTTGAAATTTCCGTCGAGGGGAACCCTCCCCCGTCCCTCTACGCCGCCCCAGTCGTGAAAAATCCGCCTCAGAAGGCTCATAAGGACCCCGTGACGGCGGAGGCTTACACTCTTTGAGTGTATACATGCCTCTAGTATCATTTTATATTATAGGTTTTTTTTACATCGTTAATAAAAAACGCTTTGAGCATTTTATCTACGAAAACTTACATAAATTCGAAATGACAAAAATCTCTCTCAACATTAAAATATTTTTCGGTGAGAAAAATGAGAAATTGTATTAATTAATATATATTATGTAAGGACTTGGTTCAAATCATTTTTTTAAATTACATGTGACGTCATTTCAAGACTTTATTTTAAGAAAAAACTTTTTAGAGGAGGATTATAAGCTCTGAGCTGTTTTTTTCCAATGCTGTTTGTACTTTTTGTCTTTTATGTGTACAGAGAAAATCGCACGTTCAGATGTTACTCTCAAGAAAGCTGGGATCTCGAAGAAAAAAATCTGGACCCCACGGAAAACATAAAACCGGATTCAATGCATGCAATTTCATAATTTTTTGTTGTATAGTGTTGTTAGGGACTGTTACAATAACGATACTTTAGAACATTAAAAAACTGATACCCCTTTAGGACAAAAGCAGTAACAATAGTGGAAATGAACATTATCAATTTATTATCAACTGTCTCTAACTCTGAGTTTTTAGGAGTGAAGAGCAACTCAAAGTGTGACTGATCAAAGCGACAAGGAGTTTTTTTTTTTCAGAGAGACATTGAATACTAAAAGGAAGCGGCAGTTCATAAAAACTACTGTCATATGTTAGCATCGGAACCGGGTTTAAAGCGTCCAAGTAAAGTAGCGCATGCAAGGAAAAGTAAAAAAAAAAATGGACAAAATTTTGGTTATTTTCTTTAACGTTAGATGTCGTTAGTCCATGAAATTACGACACAATCCTATTTAAAACCGGTTTAAAAGGGATTAAGTTTGATGATTTGAAATATGTCAAATCCTACAGCATTGTGCGAAAAATGATAAAGGACTTTGTTATTATTTTCAAAGAGCTCCAGAATCAAAGTGCCCCCTACGGACTAAAGAAGAACTAAAATTTCGGCCAATTCCTTTTGGGAAAAAAGGAAGAATTTTATGTTATGTAGCCGCTACTTTATTTTAGCCTGGCTTAACCAATTCTGATTATTTATAAAACGTCCGTGTTGATCTAATTTGTTGGCCACGCAAATTAAATGGGTGACTTAGTCTATACTTTTCCTATGTAATCCAAGAGATTAAATACGCGGTCAAGAAAGTGGGTGTGATTAGCCGAATTCGTCATACATGTTTCAACATTGATATATTTAGACTGTTTATATATTTGGTCTATAAAAGAGATATGAAATAAATATCTTATTAAAAACTTGATTATTATAAAAAAAACTCTTGTTAAAATGATATTGTCTTAGATATCATTCTTAACATTTTTTGTTTATATGGGTGAAAAAATAAATGATTTATAAAATATTTATTAAGTTTATATTTTGGTTTGGGTATCCTTTTCAAAAAATCTTTCTTTTTAATTCCCTTTTAAAAATTAATTGCTTATAAGAGTGATAAAACAAATAGTTTAAAACTATTTTTATAATTATTTTATTGTTTAAATCCCTTGTTATCTGTTTTGAAGTCCTTTCTTTTATACTTATTTAGTGTTTAAAAGCTATATAATATATATTACTTTACAATCATATGCATAGGCGTAGAAGACAGGGGGACAAGGGGGGCAACTGCCCCCAAAAAATTCGGGTGAGTTATCAAATTCGGGCAAATTGGTTGAGGTATTCGGGTATTTCAGTTGCAGAAAAAACATGAAATTATGAAAGCAACCGTATTTTGAAGTATAACAAAATAAATATAATATAATGAATAGTATGAAATTATTATAAAGAAAATATTAATCTACATAGCTTTCTTCATTCGATTATTTTTTCACCAATTTGACAGCTGTTGTAAAATTCGGGCAAATGAATGCTGCCCCCCCCAAACCAAACATCTCCCCTGCGCCTATGATCATATGTATATTCATATAATGAGTTTAAACATTTCTTTAAATATTCTCTCTCCTTTTTTTGCAGTGGAATGGTACAAAACGTATAGTTTTGAGATCGACAGGGATTTTGGAACCGACTATGGAATATGCTGTTGGTATACACCACAGTTGAACTTCACGGAAATTATTAAGCATCAAGAGGAAAATAAATTATCAGAGCCTGATTGGGGTCACTGGTTCACGAATATAGCCAAAGTAAATGCTGTAGTTTAGAGCTCTAAAGCAATTTTGATACTTCTTGACTTTTATTTTCAGGGTGCTAAAACCGGAAAAGACAATGGTTACACCATGCTCTTTGATATTGAGAGCTTCGACTACTCATACTACGACGAGGGCTCAGAAGGCCTCAAAGTTGCCCTGGTTCATCATTTGGACATGCCCATAATGCGACAAACGGGCTTTCACATCGCCCCAGGAACAGAAAATCAAATTGCAGTGACTCCCACACTGATTTCTACTTCGGAGAACGCCATGGTTCGCTTTTCACCCTCAGAGCGGGACTGCTACTCTGAAGAGGAAATATCCTTAAAATACTTGCCAAAGGACCACGGGTATCGATACGAAATGAGCAACTGCTTGTTTGAGGCAGCTTTTGAAAATATACTCAAGCAGTGCAAATGCTTTCCAGGTTTGTTTCATAAAAGCATTATTTGGATATCGTAAGAAATAGCAAGTAAAACTCTATTTTATAGCTATTAACATTAACTATTTAAGCTTTCTAATTTGGATCCAAGATTCCTACAATTATGGAAACTCTTTTGAAGTGTCTGTTTTTATAAACATCCCTTAAGGGATTGCGATAGTGCTCAGTGCTCTAAAGCGTGTTCAACTCTCAATACTCCCGAGAGGGAAAGGTCAGTTTTTGTCTGGTACCTCATCGTTAAGATCCTAGGTTTGATAGACTAATTGACACGTTGGTATGCTTATCTATATCCAGTCGGATGCAACTCTATGAAAGCTAATAGGAAAAAAAATAGAAGGGCCGTTAAGCCGGTGTGTTCAACCCTCAATGTTGAGGGCGCAGGTTCGAATACTCCCGAGAGGGGATAGTCAGGATGAATCCATAGACCAGGGAATACCCTAACCTGGAATAGGAACTCCTCCTTTTCTTTTCTTTTACGAAGATAGTTAAATTTTGACATAAAAAGGAGGGAGTTTCTATTCCAAGTGTATAGTATTCCTTGGATAGATATAATGCTATAATGCGTATTTGTATCTTTACGAATTCCATTCAACCAAATAAGCAAAAAAATCCCTAAAGATGCATACAAGGTTGCAATGTTGCTTCTCCCACGAATAATATAAAAAGATAAATGTGATTGCAATATGAGTGTTTATAAACTTTAAAAATTATTGGCTGCTTCTTTCTTATTGAGCCATCAAATTAAACTTGCCTATTCATTTAAAGTGCGTATAATTCATAAAGGTATTATTTTTCTAATGTTACACCAAAAAGTTTCAATACTTATACATATATATATATATATATTTTTGTAAAAGTATTCTTTTGACAAATCGTGCTCCATCCATGCGAAAAAAGTAATCATGGACCAATTACATGGGTTGTCATTATGAATGTACTCACAAACTCATCAAATAAACATTATCATTTGTTCGGTTGGCGGTTTCATTTTCTTTTTTCTTTAGTGGAATAGCACATTTTTTATTTAAATAAAAATGAAATATCACGTAAAAATAATAATAAAAAAGGAAATTTGTATGTAAAATAACATTTAGTGTAATAATAATAATTACCTTTTCTTCTGTAATTTAGCTTTAATATATAAAATGTCCTTAATCATGTGCGGGGTTCTGATCCACCGAGACGCCCCTCCACTACCATTTATATCCTATTTTTACCAGTATTATAATGGCGTGTATTGCTTTATTGATTTAATGTCTGAATAAAAAAAATAAGATGTAAAAATAAATAGATTAATGAAAAAATATAAAAAAGGAAATTTCCTTCTGTATTATTTTTTTTGTCTTTAAGCATTGAAGGGTTAAATTAGTCTATCAAACCCGGGATATTATAATCGAATTGACCAAAAATGACCTTCCAACTCGGAAGTTTAAACTGAGATCTCAACGATGAGAGGCGCTTCCACTGAGCTAAATCGCATGTTTTTATACCTATTATCGTCAGGGTAATTGTCCATTTATCCTCACATATAAGAAGATAACTAAGCATGCATTCTTTATTTTGTGTGAAGTATTACTTAATATGTAGGGGTAATAGAGGAATTATATATTAAAGTATTCTTAAAAGACATGGATGAGATCAGGAAGAAGAGAAAATGAGTATTTTTAAGGATGATTTCTTATATCTGAGTTGATGTTCACACGATCTAACGTCCACGCGTTTAGTAATGCCTATATTTCAGAGCTGTGACTACCGATTCATATTCAGAAGATCGGTATACCTACCGGTCGTATTTTTAGATACTGCAGGATTTGGAAACCCTTACGGATTCCATGATTTCAGTCAATTGGTAGCGGCAGATACAAAACTCCATTGTGAGCCCAATATGTGATTAATAATTGTTACATGTTGAATCTGAAGTGACAGTGGATATATAATCTTATAAGTTATATTTTGGCCATTTCATCTTTTTTAATATGACGCTTAAGCTTGCAAATTATGTGATATCAAGAGATTGTAATGTTTGCTTCTGTAATGAGTACAACTAAAAAGTGTATATTCCAATGGCCTTTATATTTGTCGAATTCGTCTTAAATTACCTTTTTTCTCTCAAGTTGTGATTTTTGTTAAATGTCATTAAAAAAATAGTTGCATTCAGCTGTCCAAATTAATAGTATTATTGATTAATTATAAAAGATGAAGGTGGCATGAACTATATAAGAACTAGGTGGTAACCATAGGAAACGCTCACTAGCTAAAGTAAATTATTTTTCGCATAGTTCCCAATGTCTTCATTGACAATATAGAATCACAACCAGATAGCTTTTCTCGATTGTGATTGGTTAAAAGAAAAAGCAGCTGTAATAATAGTAAAAATATGGTGTTAAAGCACGAATGGGATTTCAGAAGAATTTTTATATCATCGTCCAAACAATATCACCTATGAACCAAAAGTTTATGGACAGCAATATTTTATCAAAAAAAAATGATTGTATTTTCAGTTTTGTCATCAACATAATTTTATGGGCATCCGTTTAATTTAGTTATATTAAAATAAAGCAATACTCAGGGAAATAATGATTTTATACTTTATATTTGATCATCCATTCTGACGAATAATGAAGTACATACTGGATCTTGGACTCCATAAGTCCATGAATTATCCA
>CP045893.1:977787-1024926 GCA_013387185.1 Caligus rogercresseyi
TTGTAGCTGTGACACGCAAATCCTCATTCACTACAGGCCAAACAAAGTTACGTGAGAAACGTCCATTTCCTGGCGACATCCCTGATGGACCTGCTGGGGTCGTGCTCGAAGATGTCTGACACCCTCCTGATGAAGTTGGAGGTCCTGGCTTTGCGGGTGCTGCCTGGAGGGCCTGAAGGCCTTTCGACGACAGCAGGAGGGTCCCTGGTATCCTTCAGCTGCTGCCTGAGCTCAGCAACCCTTATTCTGTCAATCCCTAGCAGTTCAAAAACCTGGGGTTTGCTGATGGTGTTGCCCTTTATACAAAGAATCTGGATAACAGCACACCGCGTTTGTTTGCGCGTCCAGATAACCCGTAGTATTTCCATATGCGGCATTACTATGATAAAATTCAACTGAAATGGTCTCTCATATGTTGGCTTCTGCGAAAAAATCACTTTGTGGGATCAGATAACGTCATCCTTGGTAAATGAGTCCTGAAAACCCGCCGGATTTGAATCTTACCACCCTGTAAAATATCTATATATTATTATATATGATATATATATAGATATAAATATATTATCTATTAGGTTGTTCTTATTTTCAAATGTTTGAAATGTTAGCACACTGTGGATTTTCTGTTTCTTGGTGATCAATAAGACGACATCAAAGTTTTAACAAATCGGTCAACATTACGAGTCGCGCGCAACGAGGTCAAAGTTTTAAAAATTAGTAAAAATATAGTTTTCCGCAAATTCTTCAAAATGGTGGACGTTACAGACTTCAATAATAATATTAATTTAAAGAAATCTAATTTACTACAGACGTATGTTGATGTTTTTATAACACAAAGTTTTCAGTAAAAACAAAGAAAAAAATGGAGTTTGTATTGTTATCATATTTAAGAGCTTTTTGGTATCAATTAACCTCACTCGCCTGTAGAAGATGACTTTTCGCTTCAGAGTAAAATAGTCTACGTTTAATTTAGTAAAACTTTAGATGATAAATCAAAAATGACCTTAGTTGAATCTCTGAATCTCTGAATCATATGATGTAAACCCAGATTGTATGAATTCTGAATTGATAGAATGCAACCAAGGTCATTTTGGATTTATCATCTAACGGTTTACTAACTTATATATATATATAATATAATCTATCTATATTATATATATATATATATATTTGAGGACATGAGAGGCGATTGAATGACGAAAAAAAATCTACATAAGTTTACTACATTACTTTTGGATCCGTTGAGGAGATACTTAACATTTTAAAATAGGAGGGTAAAAAATGTAGATAGATTCTCCAGGATTCTAAATTAGTTTTTATTGTTACATAAATACAATAATACGCGAGTAATTAGGGTTTGTATCTTAGTTTTTCGGGGTTTTCCCAAAAAAATCACTTATCAAAACTATAATTACCCTTTGCCCTTGGAATTTATTGAATGTCAATAGTCATTTTATAAAGGTCAAACTCTTGTAAGACCATTCAAGTAGATGAATTTGGCTATAAATCTGTCACCTAAGATGGCTATATTTTTATAAATGTTGAATAACAGAACTAATGCTTATACTGAGAGTTATTGAGTTAATTAAGAAATATCTTGATTTCAATCTTAGACGCGCCTCATATTTTTCAATTATATATCTACAACCATGGAGAACGACTCTAGTGCTTGGAAATGATTTGTATAATTTTGAAAGGCCATTACAGGGATAATCGGTTTTTCGCTTGAATGGCTTTTTAAAATGATTAAAATGAATGCTCCAAAAGATATATTTAATATTTATGAAAATATACGTAATTATTTTCCTTTACCTAGTAGTATAAAAAGGTTGTCTTGGATCGAAATCCAATATTTTACGCTTACTTATTTTCATATAGTTTTGGCGAAGGTTAAACATTATGCCTATATTTAGTATTTTACAATATTCCTTTAATTCAATGTCACGGTTTCAATTTTGCCCCAAAAAATTAATATAAAATATTTCAGATGTCTTTATATTACAACTTATCATTGTTCTTGTCAGCTGCAATCATTTGATTAATTGACAAGTAGCTTCTAAAAAAAATATTTTGCTTGACTAGTTATAACTAATAATAGTGCTTCAATTTTTATTTTATATATAAGCAATAATATCCTTTGGGATAATAAATAATTCTAAGATCTTTATAAATATGGTTATAAAAAGCTATAAAAGGTTTCAAAATAAATAAATTGATAACTTATACAATAATATATATATATGTAAATATAAATAAATAAATAAATATATATATATATATATACATATATAAACGACCGGCTGTTTTTTGAACGGCCCGGTGTCTCAAATTACTCGGACGGGACTTAATATATTCGTTCCTTCGTAATTCTGAAAGTGACGACGTTTTTTAATATTTGGTATTTAAAAAAAATATTTAAAAAATTATTTTCTATAAAAACGTCCTTACCTTTTTTAGAAATTCATTTTTAAATTTAAAAAAGCGTCGTCACTTTCAGAATGACGAAGGAACGAATATATTAAAGTCCCGACCCGGTTTTGAGACAGTTTGGTCCGGCGGGTCCCGGCGAAAAAAGGTGTCCCGGTCGTTTCCATATATATATTTATGTTGGATTAGAATATTTGTTTTAACGGTTATTGTGATTTGCTTGGTTTCTGCTTTTGCTTCAATGCTGAGAGGTATGCTTAGAAGAAAAAAAGTGACTCTTCTTCAATCCTTCCTTGTCTTCAGAGGGGACTCAGTGATTCCTCATCGATCTTTGCTCCTCTTAAGTCTTCTTTGAATAGGATAAAAAAAATGATGGGACACTTTTGTAACATAACAAGAATCGAGGAAGAATAATTGCAATCTTGAAGAGGAACAAGGATGGGTCTAGTCATCTTATGAGTGAACTAAGAGCCGTTAAGTGTCATTCGATTTAAATGATAAGCTACTGACTTTTAAAATAAGTTTTCACCAAAGAGCAAAGTTAAATTTATATTCACCACATTCTGGCTTCATGTCAAGTCGATCCATACAATGCCTCAAGGTTAATGTTAATTGTAAAGTTTAAAATAAATATATTCTAATAACGATTGGAATTCAGAAAAGAAAGTTATTGAGTCTTCCACAATAGAAGAGGAGGCTAAAATGATACTTTAGCAGAAAAAATATTCGTTAAAACAGCTGAACGTTACGTACAGAAATCAGCTGATTTCATGGAGTTGACGATTTGACTTTATGACACTTTTTTTCGGTGCGCCAATAAAATTGAAGGGTCGGTCAATGAATTCGAATAAATTCAATTTTTAGGGTGATATTAGTAACATGATAGAAATATTTGAAATTGAGTAGTTATAATAATTAAGTCTTCAAGGTTCCAAATATTTTGAGTCATAGATTTCATATTCCTCTTCTACTTCCCAGATATAAACATTCATATTTATTGTGATAGAGATCATTGGCCCTACCTTTATATTCGCCAGGGTATCACTATTCGAGCATTTCATTCTGTATTATTCATATGTATTCATCTACCTTCATTCTCCTAGATGTCTATATATATTTACCTCCGCCGAAGGAGTATTGTTTTCACTGGCGTTTGTTTGTTGGTTTGTTTGTCAGCAAGATAACTCAAAAAGTACGGAACGGATTCGGATGAAACTTTGTGGAGTTGTTGGAAATGCCAAAAGTAACAAGTGATTAAATTTTGGCATCTCTGAGTGCAGAATTAAGATGCAAAACGAGCTAAATACTAATAAATATTTCAAGTTAGCCTACTCTGCCAATAGATGTCGCTGTGCAGTAAAATCAGGGACCGGGAGCGTCTTCCTCTCGGAATTTCCGTCGAGGGGAACCCTCCCCGTCCCTCTACGCCACCCCAGTCGTGAAAAATCCTCCTCGGAAGGTTCATAAGGACCCCGTGACGGCGGAGGTTTGCACTCTCTGAGTGTATACATATATGCCTCTAGTTGCTTACTATATTTGACATGTTTCCTTCTTGCATTATGTTAACAAATATCAATTTACCATACTAATTGTTCACGCTCAAGAACTGTATTATATTCAAATCACAAATCAAAACTAGAGGCATGTATACACTCAGAGAGTGCAAACCTCCGCCGATCCCCACCAAATGAATCAGTTAACGGAATTACAATCCAATCATATATGTCTACATAAGTAGGTGTGTTTGGTGAATAATGAGTGAGGAGAGAGCCATACTAAAAACATCCATTGACGTCATACTAGTTATTCGTCAATTCAGAAATACGTCACTGGATGTTTAAACTCTTTCTTTTCTCCATCATGCTCTTAATATTAGCGTTATATTTTATTTAATATTAATATTAAGAGGAAGACGGGAAGAGAAAGAAGTTTAAGCACCTTATGACGTAGTCCTTAGATGATAAATCAACAATATTACGTCAATGAATATTTTTTAAGCGTTTGTTCTTTCCTACTCCCTGAATAGAGACCCCATTTCATTATTAATATTTATTAGTATTTAGCTCATTTTGCATCTAAAGAAGCACTCAGAGATGCCAAAATTTATCACTTGTTCCTTTTGGCATTTCCAACAACTCCACAAAGTTTCATCCGAATCTGTTCAGTAATTTTTGAGTTATCCTGCTGACAAACAAAACCAACAAACCAACAAACTAACGCCAGTGAAAACAATACCTCCTTCGGCGGAGGTAATAAACTATTTCAAAGGAAAGAGAGAGAAAAGTATTCAAGTCCTTAGGTGATTTGGTCAAGTTTGTATACCTATTATATGATGTTAAAAAGGTTTGGTATTTGATCAAGGACTCACCTGGACAGAACATCTGAAGGAAAAAGCTGCCAAGTGCTCTCGCTTATGGAACATGGCAAAAGCAATCATAGGTCAAAAGTGGGGGCTGACGTCTGATAAAGTTATCTGGCTCTACGAATCAATGATTAAACCAATCATATGTTATGGTTGTCTTGTATGGGGCCATACTATTGCATCCAAAAAAAGTGGAATCAAAATACTAACCAGTGTACAAAGGAAAGCACTTTTATCAATCACTCAAACACTAAGGTCAACACCTACCGCAGGCATGGAGTCAGCTTTAGGTATTATTCCACTCGACCTATATGTACAAGCACAGGCAACAAAGTCCAGATGGAGAACAAAGCATTTTACACAAGATACTTGGGATGGCATTGGCAACCTCCCACGACGGCGTGGACACCGCTTTTCTAGTGATAAACTGCTTTGTGAAGCAAATATAAATGGCCTAGTGATTACATAAAAGGTGACCTAGTCTGGATCAATAATAATCGTATAGAATGTCCGGATACAATAATCTATACTGACGGTTCTAAAGACCAAGACGGAAATACGGGCGCAGGATGGGCTATCACTAAGGGTGACATGACTCTACATCATTCACTGGCGTCATTAAAATCGAGGCATCAGTATTTCAGGCTGAGGTCCTCGCCATTTCAAGATCTGTGGAAGACCTTCTGAAACTGGAAAAACCTACTAGGAATATTGTTGTACGATCCGACTCTCAATCGGCAATTGCGGCTCTCCTCAATCCACTCACGAAGAGCTGCATAGTCAAAGAATGTAAAGAAACTTTGATAAGAGGAAAAAAGGAGAAAAACATATACCTTGAATGGTGTTAAGGTCACAGTGACATAACTGGAAATGAATTTGCCGATTATCTTGCAAAAAGTGGCTGTGAGAGTCAAAATCAAATATGCACCGGAGTACCGCCGAGCTACGTAAAGAAGGCAGTAGATGGTTTGTTTTATCAAAGGTGGAGCTGCCGTCACAAAAACAGCGTAAATATGAAACACACTCGTCTAATGTTGAAAACTCCTCAACAAAATACGATCAAATTTCGACGAGAGAATATGAAACTGCTTGTTCAAGCAGTCACTGGCCATGGACCTTTTCTCTCGCACTTGAGTAAATGGAAGAACATCAGTCCAATTTGCGATCTCTGCACGGAAGAACCGCAGACTGCAGATCACCTCATAAACAGATGTCCCGCTCTGTCCTATGAGAGGCATGAAGTTTCTCAAGAGGAGGACGAAAACATTAGAATAATAAAATTTATGCAATGTAAAATAATGAAAAATATTATTGTAAATAATTTTAGTATTTAAGTAGGAATAAGTATATGTACATAGGTATTATTATCATTATTGTAACACAGATACTCCGTAGTGTGGTTGTGTTCTCTACTTTAGTGTTATATGTGCGTTTTCGTGTGTATGTCTATCGTGGATGATAGTAATAAATATCAACAACAACAATAGGATGTTAAAATAACATTATTATATGATATACTTTTGGACCATGTGATTTTTTTATTGTTAAATCACGTATTTGTTGTATTTTTTATGGTTATTAAATATTGACGATACATAGCATGAAGTCTGATAGACTCACAGAATTGTAGAATAAATTTTTATCATCGAAAAAGGACGGAAGATCCAGTTGAGGCCCTATATATGAAATTATATGCTGTTTAGATACATATTCTACCTGAGTAAGCCAAACAGGTGTTACAAATTCTAAGAATTTATGATACCTGCTTTTGCTCTAAGGGAGCCATAATTCTTTAAGACAACCGTCATCACTCTTCAATAATAATAGATGATAAGACGATTCATCACTTTGCCGCCAACAAAAACGATACTTACGAATGAGAGATATGTACACTAGGAGGTATTATAGAAACCTAATATTAAGATATCAAAATTTATCCCTCTGTGAAAGTTGTGTGATAAGAAACTAAATGATCCTAGAAAATGGATTTTGGTTTGACCCCTCCCTTACCCCCCCCCCCCCAAATTGCGTTCAAAGGTTTTGTTATGAAGCAAAACTTTTTGTTATTACTTATTTTGGAAAAATTAGTTTTACAAAATTTAGTTATTATCAATTTATGACTTTGTTATTTTTTGTAGATTTTCGTCAAATAATATTTAGTGCCAATAAATGAACATAAGTGCTGACGCACCAACCATTTTTTAGATAACGGCTCCTACTAGGGTTCTTTTATAGTTTCAAGAAGGAAAAAGAAAAAGAGGGTACTAATGTTGATGTTTTTAAGTTATTTTTAAATACGTTTGCTTTTCACATCTTAATTTTCATACAGTAACTCCCTTACTTGGTTGAGAATATAAATCTATGACGTTGATTATATCCATAAACTTTTGCAGATAATATAATGACGAAAAATGTTTTCTCAACTGATAAAAAGAAGTTATTGTTAAAGGTAATTTGTTATTTAAAACTTAATTTTTATTTCTTAAAAAAAATATATATTTTTTTTAAATGGTTGCTTCGTCAGCACTTACGCTCATTTATTGGCACTAAATATTATTTGACGAAAATTCGTAAAAATAACAAAGTCATAAATTGATCATAGCTAAATTTTGTAAAATAATTTTATTCAAAATAAGTAATAATAATAATTATAATAAATAATAATAAATAAAGTAATAATATTCGGGGTGTCACTGGAAATATTGGGGACGAAGTCCTTAAAAAATTATTGCACATCAGTGCACCCTATCAGAATACAAGGCAGTGTTGAAATTGTGAGATCAGAGCTCACGCAACTAGGCAAAGTACTTCATATTTGCTTAGACAAAACATCTTTTGAAGGTCTCCAATCGATGGACTTTACAATTAAAATTGCCTCGGCAGGTAAAGTGCGTTTTCAGGATCCTCGAAAAGCACCCACTTTGGAGGAGTGTGAAGAAACTAAGGATCTGGAAATTATAGAAGAAACTGAAGGAGGAAAGAAGAAATAAACTCTGAATTACAAACTCAACAAGGAAAAGATTATGACAACTCCAAACGACAGCAACATGGGACAGAAGAGAAAGAAGGTCCTGAAGAATTGAGAGATGACACGGATCCTAAGGACCCAAAAACTCCGGACACCCAAACAGGAACGCCATCAACAGACACAAAAAATCCTGTATCGGGGACATCAGCTAAAAAAACAGCTACTAAGAAGCAATCAAAGATAGACAAGTTCTTTGAGTCAACAGCGGAAATAATGTTTCCACAAAAGCCAAATCAATCATCATGATCAGCTGCTCGTATATAAACACTCAACATTCCAGAGCGGCAAACTCTGAACTTAATTAAGAACATCTCAGATAGCCATGATAACGGAACCTTCAACAGATGCCCATCCCTTTCATATGAGAGATACCAAGTCATGCAAGAGGAGGATGAAGATCTTCGTATTATTAAATTTATTAAATGTAAAAAGATGCAACGAATCATTGATTTTAACTTTAATTTAACTGCTTCATAAGTAGATTATAAAATAATTTATATAATGTAATACTCAATATCCATTTTTGCTGTTGTAGCACATATACCCCTTTGTGTGGTCGTGTTCTTTTGCTTTATGTATGTATTTGCTTTTATGAATGTATAATTGTCATTTGTATGTACTATGGTAAAACAGCAATAAATTCTTAACTAAAAAAAAAAAAAAGTAATAATAAAAAAGTTTTGCTTCATAACGAAACCTTTGAACGCAATTTGGGGGGGGGGGGTAAGGGGGGGGTCAAACCAAAATCCATTTTTCTACGATCATTTAGTTTCTTATCACACAACTTTTGCGGGGGGATAAATTTTGATATCTTAATATTAGGTTTCTATAATACCCCTAATGTACAGTGTCTTCCATCAGAAATGAAATTTTTAAATTGAGAATTAGAAGTGTTTAAAATAATTCAAATCGTATTATTGATACGCTATTTTGTTCATAAGGAGGGGATTTTTATCAATATATAAAAATATCCAATGATTGTCAACCTGAAAAATATTTTCTGAACTTGAGAAGAAACGGATCATCCTGCAGTTTGGTAAAACACCTTCTCCTTCCACAGTTCGCCGAGAATGTATACTTCACTTCAAGATCAGTGGGAGGGCGGCGAAATCTTACCAGCTGATCCAGTTCACAAGAGTTCTTGATAATTTCAATAAGACTGGTTCCATCCACAAGAAAAACAAATGAAAACAAAATCAAAAAAACAGAAAACTCCAGTTGCTCACTCAAAAAAGCTTCTTTAGCTAATTTCACCCACCAAACAACGTTGTGGAGGATCGTATACATGATCTTTGATTCCGTTTTTATCATTACACTTCAGTTCAACCATTGACTGATAACCACAAAGCGCAGAGAAGGCAGTTTTGTCGTTGGATTCTGCAGCAAAAATCCAACATTGTCGATAGAATCATTTGGACTGTTAGCTGGATAGAAAGATAAAGGAAAAAAGAAGGGAGAGAGTATTTTGCTCACTTCTCTCCCTTCTTTTTTTTTCTTCTCTTTCTATCCAGGTAACACTAACAGCAGTTACCAAGTGGTAATTGTATATTCTCATATCAAAGGATCAATTTTTTTGGGAGAGTACTTGCAAAAATGTATTTGCTTATTCTCTTAAAGTATAGCGATTTTTAGAACACCAAACATATCAAATGAAAGCTTGGTACCAGCTTTAATATTTTGGTATACTAAATCATGTCAATTTAATAAGTAGAGAGTTATATGTACATTAAAAAAGCATATCTCGCGTACAAAATGACGCATATAATGGATTATAAATGCGTCAGAGACAAAGTAAAATTTTGAGAGGATACCTTGACGCAAATCTAAGAAACACATTATTATTATTTTTTTCATAATCGATTTCTTATAGGTCAATACAGGCTCTGAATCATATGATGTAAACTCAGATTGTACTGAATTCTGAATTGATAGAATGCAACCAAGGTCATTTTTGATTTATCATTCAAAGGTTTACTAAACTTAAAAGTACTATTTTACTCTGAAGCGAACAAGTCATCTTCTACAGGCGAGTGAAGTTAATTGATACAAAAAAGCTATGAAATATGCTAACATTACACACTCCATTTTTTTCTTTGTTTTTACTGAAAACTTTGTTTTATTAAAAAACATCAAACATACGTCTGGTAGTAAATTAGATTTCCTTTAAATTAATAATCATTATTGAAGTCTGTAACGTCCACCATTTTGAAGAAATTTGCGGAAAACTATATTTTTACTAAATTTTTAAAACTTTGACCTCGTTGCGCGACCTCGTAATGTTGACCGATTTTGTTCAAACTTTGTATGTCGTCTTCTTTTATCACCAAGAAACAGAAAATCCACAATGGTGCTATCATTTCGAACATTTGAAAAATAAGAACAGCCCTAATATATATATATATATATATATATATATATATATATATATATATATATATATATATATATATATATATATATAATATATATATATATTTATATATATTTTGTTTAGTCACTGCTAAATATATATATAATTTTACATTATATGATGTATTATTTTTATTCAATAAAGACCGTGCTTATGAGGAAAAAAAATGTAATTCTTAGGGATTTGCTTTTGTAAAAATTCGACCTAGGAATGCCGATCTGACGGAAGCATACAATTAATCGGAAGGAAGAAATGCTAGGCTAGTTTGTGATACTACTGCTTCAAATATCAGAAGTAAAAACGGAAATAATAATAGCTCAATCGACAAAGAATTCACGGAGCGATCTGCATGCATGAAAGTATCACACATACATTATATCCATAAAATTAAATATTTGGCCGCATTAAAGAAGTCATATGACAATGGTAATCAAAATTGAAATAACCCACAAAAAAATGCACTTACCTTTCCATATACTTAAAGACTCAATCTTTTTTAAATAATACTAATTTGAAAGCAAAATGTTTTGGGATATGTTAAAGAATCACTCTCATTTTTTGGTGTCGCCAAACGAAAAGTTCTCAAACCCTTATACCATGTTCGATTTATTATATGAGTTCTAAAATTCTTAAGCATTTATTTGCATTCCTAAACAACGCCATAATTTATTTATTTATTTGATGTTCAATGGCTTTAAACAGTTCATCAAAGCCACGACTTCATCTAGAACAGACATGGGCAAACTAAGGCCCGCGGGCCGTATACGGCCCGTTAGACAATTTAATCCGGCCCGCCGAGCTTGTCCAGTAAATATAATAATATTGCTTCATAAATAATTCATTACGTCTTCTCCATACAATACCGCATTTCACCAATAGATGGCGCGCTGACAATTAGGCCGGTCCTTACCCTTTATTTCTCTCTTGAATTTTCTCATTGCCATTTGAGTCCTCAGTAAAAAAATGAGCAGTACAGATTCTTACTGAGTTGTATGTCTGAACATAAAAGGGCTTGAAAAAGAGAGCTCGGCCAATACCGGAAAGCGATTATCTTATTTGGACTTGGCAGAAAATGGACCACCCCACGAGAAAAGTCGATAAAACTTCGCAATCTTGAACTCCAAGGCTCTAATTGCGAAGCAAATTACCTCTGGAGACCCTTTGCAATCATCGGATATTAGGCCAGTACTCCTATCGGCAGTGGCAAGATATGCTTCCCTGGACCTGAAGATCCCCTCCCTTTCGGTTGACTCATGGACTGTGGCCAAGAAGGAAATTAAATACTTCCCTTCCCTTGCATCAATCCACCGGAAGACATTATCTTCAATAATAAAGAATTTTAAGAATTGCAAGTAATGCCATTTTAAAGCTCAACATTTATGTTAATATATTTTAGTACACATGTCAATTAATTTTTTTGTTGTATTTTATTGATTGAATTTAGTGTTTTTAGTTCAACCCCTATGATAAAATTGTAAATTAAAATATTTACTTATATGAATTTTCATACATTATCTTAGGTTTTTTATGTATTCTGTTGTACATATAATAAAAATGAACTGTTAAAAAAAATGAGCAGACCAAAGAAAATAAAGTGGACAGTCAATGTATTGCTGTGGCCCCCTTTTTAAAATTTTATAGCCCATAGTGGCCCGCAAGTCAAAAAGTTTGCCCATCCCTGATCTAGAATATACAAATAGTCTCTTATATTCATAAAACTTTATCCTCGCATCAATACAACTCTTTTGGGGAAGTTGGGGATAGTAATGAAACCACTCACAGGAATAAAAAAGGGCACCTCAAATACAAACATAAGAAATACAACTATAAAATGGGAAAAATATACGTATATGTTAGCATAAATCAGCGGCTAAGCTTATCAAATTATAAACAAAATGACTTTTCTGATAAAAAACCTTTCTAGGAGGCCTGAAACAACTTATTCAATCTACACAGGACATGGACCATTTCTCTCCCATCTAAGTAAATAAAAAAACACAAGTGCAACCTGTGATCTTTGCAAGGAAGAGCCACAGACTGCAGACCACTGATTAACTGATGCTCTGTCCCTCGAAAGGCATGAATTGTCTCAAGAAGAAGACGTGGACATCCGAATTCTAAAAAAAATAATGTAAAAAATGAAAAATATTATTGTAAATAATTTCCGTATTTAAGAAGGAATTCATTTTGATGTTGTACACAGATACCCCATTGTGTGGTTGTGTTCTTTACCTTAGTGTCTATTGCTTTGTATGTACTATTGTAATCGGCAATAAACTTCTAATTACAAAAAAAAAAAGAAAAAAAAAACCTTTCTCGGAATGAACAAAGAAGAGAATAGATGAGACACTCTCCTCAGTATTATAATATATTATATGTTAAAAAGTATTGGGAGGCGTAACAGGCCATTTTCTTTCGTTAATGGTATAATATTCACATATAACAAACACTATGTTTTACCTCAAATTGTCAATATAATTAAAATAGAAATGAATTTTTACAAAACTTTGTGTCATAAATTTAAAAAAAATCAAAAGGAACATTTCTATGACAAATATTGACAATTATCTATTTTGTGCCCCCCCAAAAATCTAAAAATTATTTATTTGCTAGTTTGATCCGAGAAATCTTGAAGGAAAGACTTCATCAAGCAACCCTTAGAAAAAGAAAAAAAACTCAATATCACTAAAGTCAGACTGATCCTTGAAAACCGTAATTTTTTACTTAAAAACGGCCTTTCAATGGCATATGTAGTATAAAAATGGCCTATGAAGAAAAATGGCCATTTTCCAATTATCATTTTTTATAACTGCCTGCCCAAAAACTTTAAAGATAAATAATGAAAGAGCTCACAACTGGACAGGCTAGTATATACCCGTATATATAGCCATACCTGTGTTTGCAGTCCATTTCTACTAAAAATCCTGTGTATAGCGTCCAACTGTCTCTAACAGTAACCTTTAAGGTTCTCTGAGTGGCCACAATAGGTTTATAACATCATCATCTTGCTTTATACATATGATATATATATATATTTATATATATACATATATGTATATATATATTATATATATATATACGCATATATATATATATAATATTATATTATATATATAATATATAATATAACTAATATACAGGGTAATGAGATCAAATCCGGCGGGTTTTCAGGAAATCCTTTAACAGGATGACGTCATCCGATCCGTGCAGTTGATTTTTTAGCAGACAGCCACATATGAGAGATCATTTCAGTTGAATTTTATCATCGTCATGGCCGCATATGGAATCTACAGACTGTTATCTGGAACGAGCAAGAACGCAGGTGTGCCGTTATCCAGATTCTTGTATAAAGGGCAGCACATTTTATCTTTATATATATATATGTATGCATAAATATTTATAATAAATAATAATATATATATATATATACATAGGCGTAGGGGAGATGTTTGGTTTGGGGGGGGGGCAGCATTATTATTTGCCCGAATTTTAACAAGAACTATTCAATCATTGAAATAATAATCGATGAAGAAAGCTATGTAGATTTATATTTTCTTTATAGTAACTACATTCTATTCATAACATTATAATAAAATGGTTTTATTCAATCCGGTTGCTTTCATATTTCATATTTTTTCCTTCACTTAAATGTCCGAAAAACCTCACCAATTGCTCGAATTTGAGAACCACCCAATGCCCCCCTGCCACCCCTTCTCTACGCCTATATTATAATAATATATATTAATATATATCAGATTAAATATCCAGTAACAGTTTCACTACTCAGGAAAAAAAGTGCACCTCAGTATAAAAACTGAGCTCTAATAATAATCTAAAGAAATCACTTGACAAAGTATTTTTACAACACGGTGCATGGTTATTTAACCATCTCAGGTTCAAATACAAAATATAATGATAATATATAAATATATATATATAATGAGCACACATGCGGATTTTTTTGACTTTTTAAAAATATTTCACACTTTATTCAAATTTATCATATGAATTGTAATGGATTTTATGAGTTCATAATTGATTAAGAAGAACGGAAAGTGCTGTTGTGTTGCCTTACATGGAGCGGATTGTCCTTTGTTGGCGTGCCTTCGCTTCGCTCTGGAAAAGGTGACAAGGAAAGTATTTAATTGATTGCTGTCCGCAGTTGAAGTGATTGAGTCAACCTATGATTGTACGTTGTCTTCCTCCGCTTCTTTGAGGACTTATTCGAGGTAAGAATGATTTGGATGATATAGCTTGAAAAATTGTGATTTGATACACACAAACACATCCAAACTAACCATCCTTTTGGATCCTAAATAATACGTAAATGAGTGTTTACATATAATTTCGGTAAATATTTTCCCTTGATGAACTCTTTCCTTGAGTATTTTGAAAGTAAATATATATTTTGTTATTAGGTATGTATCATTATGATTCATCACACCTGGAATAATATTTTTAAATTTAGGCACTAGAATCATAATTTAGTCTCGGCTTTTAAATTGAATTTTACAACAAAAAAGAACAATAATTCTTTGTTATGCTTTTATAAACGAGTTTAAAATGTGTTGTAGAAATTTTATCCTCTCCAATTATGTTCCATTTATTTATCTTTAAATCTTTATATATATATATGTATATATATAACTACGTAAAAAATACACAAAAAAACATTACCTTTTTGAAGAAATATCTCCAAATGACTATTCTAATTAAAATAACTGATAATCAAATTTATCATTTTACAGCACTAAAATATTGAATATAAATCGCATCTAATTGAAATATTTCCAATATTCTTCTTTAAAATATTTTGCTTAGCGAAACCCATGGATCGTATTGACCACGATTATAAAAATTAGAAGGTATTTTGAGGTTCCAAAGCGGAATCCTCGAGTCGATAGAAAAATTCCCTTCAATTCCAAGGGTTTGACATCAATTTTCGTGATGAGAGTCCTTGCGTTGAGAACTCCAAAATTGATCGCCTTTACAGTCGAAGATCGGCTATCACTCTTAAGGCCAAAGAGGACGATTGCTTTACAATATTTGTTCTTGGTTTTCCCTCTAATCCTCCAAGGTTCAGCTCTACAAAACACTTTAAACCCGACAACTCGACATTCAACTAAATTGCTATTCTAGAAGTTTCCGGAGTCTTTGCAATGCCTTGAGAATTTAATTAGATCTACTGAGATCTGAAGTGGGCCATAAACTTCTTTCTATAAGCAATTCTTGGCAATGACCTCAGATAGTATTCTTAGTTAAGGAGGTCTAAAAACTTTTGACACTTTTTGTCATCAAAATGGCTATTTAGGTCGTGAAGCGTGGAGATATCATTTTTAATTGCAGATTCCTCAAAGTCTTTCAATTTGTCGAGACCATAAAAGACCTATTTCTTATCAAGGTTACTTCTTATACATCAAGAGGTTGAATCATTTTTGGGACAAGGTGTCAAGCTATTCCCCCCCAAGCCAAAGTTAATATAGACGTTATTCCATATATCAGATCCGAGCCCAGGAAAAGTCACTTAAATAGCTCGCAACAAGTCACTTTTTCTCATTCTATTAGGGGCCTTTTGTGATGCCAAAAATTGCGATTCCTAGGATGCACAAGAAATGAGTCAATGACTCATATATCTATACCTATATATATTTATATTGAATGAGAGACCAAACAGTTCTTTAGAAGGAAAACCTCTTGACCTTGAGAGAAGAAAATCGTTCCGTCCTTGAACTTTGCCTAAATAACATTAGTTAAGGACAGGAAAATATAGATCCATAAATATAGAAATGATCTTGGTACCTTACTTCTGTCTTGGCGTCTATCATAAGAATACAGTATACCTGTAATTATTGGCTATACCTCCTGATCCATCAATCTTATTCTAAACTCCTGTGTTTCAGTTGCTTAATTGATAACTATCAGTCAATTTCCATGCCGGTGTTTTTGTTGAAAACATGTGATGTATATTTAAGGATACAAAGATATTCTTTTCTGGAGCATGACTGCTTGAAAGAAAAAAAGAGGTAATACAAAAAATCAGTTGGCATTGTGAAATAAAGATTCCCTTCTCTAGCGGCTCTTGATGTATTAACATCAACTAACAGATAAAAAAATACTTTTTAAGAACATTAATTGTCTTTTCAATTGGGCTTCGAACAATGGTATTACATATTAAGATTATTTCAATGAACCAAATGTTCACTAAAGCGTTAAGTAAAGTAACGGCTGCATACCATAAATTCTCCCTTATTCCCAAAAGGAACTAAGGCATATATACACTCAGAGAGTGCAAACCTCCGCCGTCACGGGGTCCTTATGAGCCTTCCGAGGCGAATTTTTCACGACTGGGCGGCGTAGAGGGACGGGGAGGGTTCCCCTAGACGGAAATTTCGAGAGGAAGACCTCCCGGCACCCGATTTATCAGCACAGCGACATCTATTGGCAGAGTAGGCTAACTTGAAATATTTATTAGTATTTAGCTCATTTTGTATCTATTTGCACTGGATGCCAAAAAATAATCACTTGTATAGAACATAATCGTCAAAAATATTTTTTAGCGTTTGTGCAGTTTCCTACTTTTCCTGAATAGAGACCCCTTTTCATTAGTATTTTTCTAGTTTGCTATTAAAAAAGCCTCAGAGATGGGAAGACGGAAGAAGTTGCTACTATCAAGGGTACCAAGTCCTGAGCTGATATATGACATAATACTAAATGAATATTTTTTAGCGTTTGTTCTTTCCTACCCCTGAATAGAAATTTCATTATTATTAACTAGAATATTTGCTCATTTTGCATATTAAAAACACTTAGAGATGCCAAATTTAATCATTTGTTACTTTTGTATTTCTAACAACTCCACAAAGTTTACATCCTAATCCGTTCGGTACTTTTTGAGTTATCCTGCTGACAAACCAACAACAAACAAACCAAAAACCCAACAAACAACGCCAGTGAAAAACATACTCCTTCGGCGGGTAATTAGCCAAGTTTAGTTCTTCTTAGTCCGTTAGGGGCGCTTTGATTTAGAGCTCTTGAAAATAACAACAAAGTCATTTATTATTTATATTTGGACGTTTTTATCTTGAAAAAATTGATATATTTCAAATCATCAAACTTAGTCCCTTTAAACCGGTTTTAAATAGGATATTGACGTAATTTCATGGACTAGTGACTCTAACGTTAAAGAAAATAACCAAAATGTTGGCCAATTTTTTTTGTTTACTTTTTCCTAGCATGCACTACTTTACTTTAACGCTTTAGGAAGAAAAGAAAAGAATCCAGATACAACGGGCCAAATGACGTTTATTGAAGAGTCTGCGCGAGCTACATTATTGCCTTATTATCTAAGAACTAATTTATATACGTCTGATGGCATAAACAAAAATGAATGTAATATAATCTGCATAAAATTTATTAATTTTTACAATAGTTGTTGGCTCATTGGATATTTATAAAGAACGGCTAGCATACAAACCCTTTTCTTCTGTGATTTTTTTGCTCCTGCAGTTCAATGAAGCAGGATTCGTGTAGATATGAATAACAACATCCATCGATATTTTTATTGAGGCTGATCGATAGAACCTTCCCCCTCTCAAGAGACAAATTTACACTCTAATCATTGCTATAATGCTTATTTCAAAATTTGCATAATTCCAAATGCATACAACTCAATGGGTCCATTTAGGCAATAAATAAATCATATTGTATATATATATATATATATATATATCAGGCTTGTGAACGGAATGCAAAATTGAACGGTGTTCAGCTGAAGCACGTTCAATGAACGGAACGCTGAACGGAACGCAACTTTTTTTTGAACGTTGAACGCAAAAAAAGAGTTTTGCGTTCAGCGTTCAATTTTTCCAAGCATTTCTTGGACTTTTTTGGAAATTCTTTTCAAAAAAAAGTCCCCATTTTTTTGGAAATTCTTTTTCTAAAAAAAAACGTCATCAATTTTTTGAAAATTCTTTTCTAAAAAAAACGTTATCATTTTTTTTGGGAATTCTTTTCTAAAAAAAAACCGTCATCACTTTTTCGGAAATTTGAACGCTGAACGCTAAACAGAACGCTGAACGCAAAAACCCTGAACGGAACGCTGAACGGAACGTTTTTTTTTTACGCTGAACGTATAAAATAGTTTATAAGATGTAAAAATAAATATTGAAAAATTATTTCTAAAAAAACGTCATCACTTCTTTTAGAAAATATTTTTTCTAAAAAAAATCGTCACTTTCAGAATGACGAATGAACGAAAATATACTGATGTCCCGGCCAGGTTTTGGCCCGGCCCGACTTGTAAAATTAAGTCCCGGCCCGGGTCCCCGGCGAAACAAAGTGTCTTGTTCGTTTCCTGATATAATATATATATATATATATAATGCAGCATTACTAATGTCTATTTTATTTCAGAAACCAACAAGTCCTGATGTATGAGGCTTAGAACCTATTATAATATGAGCTCCATTTTCAATATAGTGTGGTGATAGCCGCCCTTATTCCCTCCGCTCCGGCACCAGTCCCAAGATGTTCCCCCTTTATCATCATAAACAAGCTAGCAGAGTTTTCAAACCTGGTATCCGACTCAAATCCCTACTTCCCTGTTCCTCCTTGTGAGTACGGAGGCCCAATCCAGCCTTACTTGCTGGGGATCCAGAGGCCGTTTTCGTCCTCGCACATCCGGAGCTATTCCCAGACACAACTTCTATGAACTGATATGGTTTCTGAAGTTTGGAGCTGCAAGAATTGTAAGTATTCACTAGAGACCGAGAATTGAATGTATTAAGTGATATTTTACGTATTTTGTTTTTTATAAAAATTAAGGACTTTTGTAACTTGTAATTTATCGTATTGATATTATAATTTTCAGTTACAATACCTATTGAGTAACAAGACTTTTGTTAGACGTATACTTCTAAGATGGACATTTCTTAGACTTATTCTTCTTAGACAATTACTTTTTCAATGGGCATTTCTTAGACATACACTTTAAAATGAGCACATTTTAGATTAATATTTCTTAGATACCCATTAAAGATTACCCATTATTAAAGTGGATGTGACGGGCTTACACATCCACTTCCAATGGACCCTCAAGCTTAACCATTCACAATTAAGGTATATAGGGGCTAAAAATAATTGACCAATGGACTCTTGGACATCTCTGCCTCTTAACAATTGACTCATTGAGATATCAAAGCCACCGACAATGAGATTTCAGTGAGCGCCACAAACTTATGGATATAAAAAATTGATTTTTTTAAATATTAGTAAACAATACATCCCTGGTTTCATAAGAAAACAACAAACTCTTCTATTTTTGTTGTTGAAAGGGCATAAAAAATCAATATCATTAATGGTCGGTAATAAAATTATAAGCGTCATGGCATGATGTATTGAAACATAAATTGTCTTCATATATGTTGACAGACAATATAAAATAGTAATAACATTCAATTACTTCCTCATATAAGATAAAAAGGAATCTATGTATACTTAAATATCCTATCCAAACAATTACTTGTTTTATCAAAACTCTTTCAATTTTATTTTTTTAAGTACTCGATATTCAAAAATAAGAAAAATGGTGCGTGAATTAGAATTAAAGCTTCTCGGATACATATTAAGTTCCCTTTTCCCTGCGAAATCCAAGTTTGCATCTAGAGCCATGGATGTAATTGCAGTGTTTGAAGTATTATTTTTTGTTTTACGTTCATTGTCTTCATTTCTAATAATATATTTCCTATCGTGAAGCGGTAGATACTATGTCAAAAGACATATAAAGGGTTTATACAGATAATAACGATTAAAGTGTTAAAGTAAAGTAGCGCATGCAAGGGAAAAGTAAACAAAAAAAATGGCCAAAATTTGGTTATTTTCTATAACGTTAGATGTTGCTACTCCATGAAATTACGTCACAATCCTATTTAAAACCGGTATAAAGGGATTTAGTTTGATGATTTTCTTTTCAAGATAAAAAATGTCTCCAAATATTAATAATAAAGGACTTTGTTATTATTTTCCAAGAGCTCTATCATCCCAGCGCCCCTTACGGACTAAAGAAGAACTAAAATTTTGGCCAATTCTTTTTGGGAAAAATGGAAGAATGTTATGTTATGTGTGCGCTACTTTACTTTAACGCTTTAATAACGATTATAGCAATGGCAATATCAGGCGGTAACACGAGTTATAAGTTAGCAAAAAAAATTATGTATGATTTATCTAACTACACTTAAATAAAATTTTGATCATATCTTATAGTATATTCACCAACGACAATTTTTAGGAGTAAGCATGAATATTTGATTTGTAACTGATTTTATGTTGTAACCCAAAAAAATTCTTGAACTAAAGATGATAATTCAAAATTTAATTCTAGAAATCATTTCGAACCAGTGAAGTAGATACAATTAACTGAAGTATAACAGGTCGGCTGATAAGTCCCGAGACTAACTAAAAAGAAAACATTTTATTGACAAAATTAGATTTTATTATTCAACATAGTTGCCTTCGAGGGCGATACAGCTATTATAGCGATCTTTCAATTTTCGATTCCACTTTTATAGTAATCTTTCGTTTTATCCAAAAAAAGGCTTCTGTCTCGGCGATTATTCCATCATTGTCCTTAAATTTCTTGCCAGCAAGCATTCTCTTAGGTCTGCAAACAGGAAATAGTCGCTGGGGCCCAGATCTGGAGAGTACGGTGGATGGGGAAGCAATTCGTAGCCCAATTTATTTAATTTAGCCATTGTTTTCATTGACTTGTGACAAGGTGCATTGTCTTGGTGAAACAACACTTTTTTCTTCTTCAAATGGGGCCGTTTCATCATCAAACGCTCCAACAAGGCTATATAATAATCGCTGTTGATTGTTTTCCCCTTTTCAAGATAGTCAATGAATATTATACCGTGTGCATCCCAAAATACAGACGCCATAACCTTCCCAGCTGACTGTTGCGTTTTTCCTCACTTTGGATTCGGTTCATCATATGCAGTCCACTCAGCTGACTGTCGATTGGACTCGGGAGTGAAGTGATGGAGCCATGTTTCATCCATTGTCACATATCGACACAAAAATTCGGATTGATTACGATTGAACAGCTTCAAACACTGCTCAAAATCATCAATTCGTTGTTGTTTTTGGTCGATTGTGAGCTTTCGCGGCACCAACTTTGCACAGAGATTTCGCACGTCCAAATATTCATGCACGATATGTCCAACGCGCTCTTTCGATATCTTCAGAGTCTCAGCTATCTGGATCAAATTCACTTTACGGTCATTTAAAATCATTTTGTGGATTATTTTTATGTTTTCTGGTGTAACCACATCTTTTGGGCGTCCACTGCGTTTATCATCATTCGTGCTCACATAACCACGTTTGAATTCAGCAAACCATCGACATATGGTTGCTTTCGATGGAGCAGAGTCCGGATAACATTATTCAAGCCAAGTTTTAGTTTCGACTGTATTTTTTTCCCATCAAAGAATAATGTTTTATTAACACACGAAATTCGTCTTTTTCCATTTTTTTTCACAATAACAAAAGTAGCTTCACTTAAAACGCAATATCTCACAAACTAGTTGTCAGACAGCTGTTTTATTTATGCATGTATGTTTTGAAGGTTGGTACTAGCTGACAGTCATATGAAAACAAATCCACTGGCGCCATCTATGTGTTAGTCTCGGGACTTATCAGCCAACCTTGTATATAATTATGTCAATGGGATACTAATTAGTAAACTATTCCCCTTGATGATGCAACAACATAAACGACTTAGCATTAAATACT
Source organism: Caligus rogercresseyi (assembly GCA_013387185.1). Lineage (NCBI taxonomy): Eukaryota > Metazoa > Arthropoda > Copepoda > Siphonostomatoida > Caligidae > Caligus > Caligus rogercresseyi. The sequence continues at coordinate 999,799 of CP045893.1, forward strand.
CTGGAGGTCTAATTTATCAATACGAAACGTTTTATCAGAGCTAGCATTCGATATTTAAAAAATCTATCGCCGGTATATCAATATTATTATTAAAATCTAGTACTATATATCATATATATGTCGCAGTAGAGATGGAGATCCAGTAGAGTCGTTAACCTCCTGGTAGAGATCATGATCGTATCCTCTCCTAGGAGTAACTACAATCGTGATCTATATCAGGAGAATCAACGACTCTGCTAGAAGAGATCAGGAGTTATATTTCTTAAAAAGAATGGCGACTTAAATATGAGATGGTATGTGATGTTATTCAAACTATTTTAATTATGTCAGATTTCTTCTCTGATGAGTATCAAATTGTTCTTAATATATAATACATAGAATCAATGTAAGCAAAACATTTCGTCGTATTTGCTTTCTTGAATATATAAATGAATAATTTCCACCATAATATAGAAAAATTTGCAAAGAAATAAGTAGTTTTATATAACATCTTATATATTATGTCCATATTTCAGTCGTCATCTCTCCTAGAAAAGAAAAAATCGCAATCTTTACCAGGAGAGTCAATGATTCTACTGGATCTCCATCTCTGCTGCAACAATATATATATATATATATCTATATATATATATAATATATATATATACTATATATATATAAATGCAATAGTAGCTGTATTCACTAGTTTTTTTATGAGAATGATCGATGTCGGCAGAAGAAGTAATGTGTTCAACTGATATATATCATATCAATCTGTAGTCTCAAGTCTCAGCTATATTTTTTTGGTTATAAATGCAATCAAGTCTATTTTAGCGTCCACCTCTCAATAGCGGTCACTCGTTCAATGCGCCCACCAGAAGTTTTTCCCACAACAAAAGAAAAAAGTACTAAAACCTTCTTAGTATACCGGCCCCCTGTCTCCTTCCCTGAGTTGCCGCTAGTGACTGGTTTGAATGTATATCATAATGAAATATGCTGTGGTTTTTTTCTTCAAGTAATAAGACAGGTGATATAGGAGATGACGTATGAAGAAGGAAATATAATAATTAACATTTTGATTTTTCTATTTTTGACGCTATTAACATTTTTAATTTTTTTACCAAAGTCATCTTTGAATGTATCGTTTACCCTTCCTTATTTTTTTTCTCTTCAGCAAGGTCTTCATTTCATTCTTTAATATATACGACGTACATAATATCAAAGAAAAAAATATTTCTTTGCATAATATACACATTAGGGGGTATTATAGAAACCTAATATTGAGATATCAAACTACCACCCCCCGCGAAAGTTGCGTCATTAGAAACTAAATGATCGTAGGAAAATGGATTTTGGTTTAAAGTTTATGGATATAATCAACGTCATTGATATATATTATCAACCATGGAGTAAATAAAAACTCCCTACATTAAAAACAAAGAAAGAATATACAATTAATTATATGTGCCAAATTTACTGCATGAAAATTAAGATGTGAAAAATAAACGTATTTAAAAATAACTTTAAAAACATCAACATGAGTACCCTTTTAATATTTTTCCCTTCTTGAAACTATAAAAAAAACAGTAGTAGGAGCTGTTATTTAAAAAAATGGTTGGTGCGTCAGCACTTATGTTCATTTATTGGCACCAAATATTATTTGACGAAATTTGCAAAGAATAACAAACTCATTAATTGATCACATCAAAATTTTTGTAAAACTAAATATTTTCAAAAAAGCAATAACAATAAGTTTTGCTTCATAACGAAACCTTTGAATACAATTTGGGGGGGAGGGGGTAAGGGGGGCGTCAAACCAAAATCCATTTTTCTACGATCATTTAGTTTCTAATGACGCAACTTTCGCGGGGGGTGGTAGTTGATATCTTTATATTAGGTTTCTATAATACCCCCTATACACATATATATTAACAAAATTAAAAAAGGAAAATTGAACTGTGTTGAAACAACATAAATAAACATTGTAGTTTAAAACTATTTTCCTCTTTAAGACCTTAACAACATCAAATTACATAGGAAATATAAAAGCAGGGTATGTAAAAAACCCAAAATTTTGAAAAAACCCGAAAAAAACCCGGTTAAAAAGCCCGGTTTTACCGTGTTGTTTTTTTCGAAATTCGGGTTTTTCATTACACCATTAATTAGCTAATAGCTAATACCTAATTAGTGGTGTAATGAAAAACCCGATAAAAAGTAATACTAAAATAAAACATAAAATCACAGTAAATGGATAAAACGTCATATAATAGCAAAACAGAGAAATAATATTAAAAAGATACATTAAAAATAAGACAATCACGGTTTTTTGAGTTCTTAAGCTTTTTGAACTTTGAGATGATTCTGGCGAGGACTTTAGCAAGACGAGGTGAAGATGAGGGAAATATCTCACTACGTCGGATCCATAGTTCCAAGTAGGACCATTGGTATTTGTAATTTCCAGTGACACAGCAGAGTACCTTGCTGCAGCAGATATCATAATTGCTCTAAGGTATTTGTATCGACAAATTTCCCTTGAGTTAGGAGTTGGGCAACAAGTGCCTTGCAGCTCTGAAGAGCTGCACCAATGGCCTTAATTTCATCATGATCTTGTTTTCCTCTGGAAGAATGCCGAAAAGAATATGTCCCTTTAAGTCCTCGTGTTTAAAGCCGGTCATGTAAGCTTCATTGAGCTCGATGAACTCCTTGATAATTTTTAGGGAGGGGCAGTCACAAAAGCATGATAAATGTCATTGAAAAGTTTGCCACAATCCTTACAATGTTGGTTGAACTTAATTAACATTGACGATATTTGAAGTTGAGCGGTAAACTTATGCCCGTCCTTAACACTCATCAGTGAACGCAAAATTTTTTTTTCCCATTCACATGACAAATTAAGAACCTCCATATGTTCTCTAGCAATCGACCTAGCATCTTAGGATTTTGGGGATCTATCAGAAAATTTTAAATACCAGGGAGTCAATGGAATATACGCATTAGCAGCTCTACGTAAAGGAATCTCCCTGTTTTGAAGACAGATTCCTCTCGTATGTCGCAGAAGCGTAGGGTATTTTCTTGTAGTGCAATACTTTCCAGTTGGTTGGGTCCATAAAACAAATTCTTAAAAAACGGTATTCGATCGTATTTTTGACGAACAAAGTCAATTGTGGTGCTAGAGTCAAACATCGGTGATCTGATCCATAACACTCTCTTATTTTGGAGACTAAGTATAAGTGATAAGAATAACTTAGGAATTGACGATAAATAATTAGACCCACTGGGATAAATATCGCTTATTGCTCATTTTAGCAATAATACATATTATATGAAATAATATATTATGAAAATAACCTAATATTTTTACTACAATACCTGTCTTTTTTTTTGTTCTTTCTCTAGGGAAGGGTCTTACAAGGCAGAGAGAAGTTCATTGCAGACTACAACATCCTTAAGGAAGGCTACCAGCACTACACTCCCTACGTTAGAACCCGTCAAATCGGTCACAACACCCTTCGAGATCCCATCATAATCGATAATAAGGGGCTTTATAAAGACGTCGTTGGGGATCGGATTCGATGGTTACTTCGGGACAAAGGGCTCAAGAGGAAAAGAAAAGGCAGACGTGGATTTAAAATAAAGAAATAAACTGCCTTGAATGGATGAAGCGGGTATTTTGTATTGTATTTATTATAATTAGAAAATAATTGATTTCATTTTGAAATAACCATAATAATTCAACAGATTTCATTTTTAACCAACTAGGACAAACTTTGTATTCGATTTGTAGATACTTTTTACAAATGATCTAATTAGTCCATCGGGCAAATTGGAAAACTCTTGCCTAAGAGCCTCATAAATTCTGCAAAGATGATTTTTATTCACATGATCCCCACTACATTTATAGAATTTTGGAAAGTGACATTTCAAAGCTTGGTACAATGTAAAAAGTGGTTTTAGTGTATCGTGTGGCCTTCATTCGTTCGTCGGTTTACTGTAATTTCATCGCACGTAAATTCGTTGCCGACCTTTTTATAGCCGTTTTTTTGTCAAGGGTATTTACATTGCTTGCTCTTTTATAGTCAGTCAATTTTGTCGTTCTCTTTTTGTAGTGGGTATTTTTGTCAAGAAGCTTTTTTGTAGTGTAGTATCTTCCTCGTTTGTCTTTTTAAGTTCGGTATTTTTGTCACGTAGCTTTTTTGTAGTGGGTATTTTTGTCACGTAGCTTTTTTGTAGTGGGTATTTTTGTCACGATTTAATTCTTACTTTGTAGACCTTATCTCGCGGGCTCGGTTGGGTTTAATCGTAAGCTGATCATAGCAATATAATCTATCTCTATGATCTAAATTTTGTAAAACTCAATTTTTCAAAATAGCAATAACAAAAAAGTTTGCTTCCTAACGAAACCTTGAACTCAATTTTTTTTGGGGGGGGGGGGGTCAAACCAAAATCCATTTTCTACGATCATTTAGTTCTTTATGACGCAACTTTCGCGGGGGGGTGGTAGTTTGATATCTCAATATTAGGTTTCTATCATACCCCCTAATGCCCATGTCTTACTCATGGGAGAAAAATATTGTAGTTCTCACAAGTCTTTACTTGGGAGGAGATCAACATAAGGTTTTTTTTAATATTACAAAAATGTGACATACAGAGAGAGGGGGGGGAGGGTTTGTGATGTGTTGGGCTTGACTGTATGTGTCAAACCCATAACCAAAATCTGAAGGGCCTTTGTGAGTCTTATATCATACTTGTTCTAAGGTGTTTATGTTTATATATTGCTGATTTAGTTGATCATATTATGACTGATACTGAACTTCTAACGAACCCAACACATACAGTGTGTTCCATCAGAAATGTAATTTTAAATTGCGAATACGAATACTTAAAATACGTCAATTCCCTCTTGATGGAATGGAATAGATTTTTTATGATTATTAAACATTATTGGCCTATTCCGTGGTTCCCAACAGTGGTCCAGTGGACCTCTTGGGGTCACGAAGGCCTGGCCGGGGGTCCACATGTAATAATCATTTTTTTTCTCTATTTAGTTTCAAAAAAAATGTCCTCACTTTATTGGAAATTATTTTCTAAAAAAACGTCCTCACTACGCATTACTTTTTTGGGAAATTCTTTTCTTAAAAAAACGTCCTCACTACGCATTACTTTTTGGAAAATTTGTTTTCTAAAAAACGTCGTCACTGAACGCTAACGGAACGCTGAACGCAAAAACATTGAACGGAACACTATATTTTTTTAACGCTGAACGCAAAAAAAGCTGAACGCTCACAAGCTGGATATAAGTCAAAAATAAAATATATGTACTTCGCAGATGTCTCGCATTGAAATTGAAATTCGCGTTTTTTGACAAAATTGAGGCGGGGTCCACGGAAAGTGCCCGAAGACCGTTATGGGTCCACGAGCCGAATCCAAATGGGAACCACTGGCCTATATAGTGAGAAGCAGATCTTCTGAAGCCTCACAAAGTTGCTCCTGGAAATGCCCCTTCCAACCTAAAGACAGGGCATTCTTGTCATTTCATTAATAATGGCAACGAAGATCAACATTAAAATAATTCCTATCATTGGTTTCGCAGATATTTCGAGGATTCTCATTTGTCCATAGTTCTTCGTATTTTCAATGTGTATTTGGTGGAGGCTAAAAAACTTCTCCTCAGTCCAAATGATTCTATCGACAATGTGGATAGTTACTGCAGAATCTACTGGCAATACTGCCTTTTTCAGGCTTGAGGGCATCAGTTAATGGTTGAACTGAAGTGCAATGATAAAGATCATGTCTAACGATCCTCCATAACGTTGTTATGGTGGGTGAAATTTGATGAGAAGCTTTTCTGAGTTGGCAACTGGGGGTTTCTTCGAAGAAACTCTTCACCTTCTGAATCACTGTTTCTGTTCTATAGGATTTTGTTTTATTTATTTTTTCTTGTGGATGGAAACAGTTTTATTGAAATGACCAACAACTCTTGTAAACTGGATCGGTTGAGAATATTTCGTTGCCCTTCCACTGATCTTGAAGTAAAGTGGAAGAAGAAGGTGTTTTGCTAAACTGCAAAATAGACTAAATCGACAGGTGGACACGAGGACTTGGGCTGAATTTGAATGAAAAAAAAAGGGTCCCTAAGAGGGTTTGGCGGTAGGTTTCAACACTAATAGCCTATATCGTCAGGCGGAACCCGTGGGCTTGGGGTGTATAATATTGTAAATTAGGGTTCCTCTCAGCTTTGTAATTAGGGCCTGCGGTTGGGGTTTTCAACCCTAAATAAAAGCCTATATCAGCAGGCAGGACCCGAGGGCTTGGAGTGTATAATATTGTAAATTAGGGTTCCTCTCATTCGTAATTGGGCTGGCGGTGGGTTTCAATCCTAAAAGCCTCAATCGACATGCTGGGCCCGAGGGCTTTGAGGAACTTATTTTCTTTACGATAAAATACTCCATAAATAACAAAAAAGGTGTTCTGTGTGTTTGGGTCTAATGGTCTTAATATCAAATATTAACGTGCATTTTTAATTTGATCAATAAACAGGATTATGTCCATTGGGCGACGTCACATACATTCACAGTTCATTAATTTTGATCAAAAATGTCTGTCGAATATTTTTTTTCACGAAAATAAATGTGACTAGGATATTACATATTACTTGAAAGTAATATCTAATATGTTTGTTTCTCTCTAGTTACTGCGCCGTAATATAACTAAGTAACATATTATACTCGCACACGCGCGTTAGGGAACAACACTGAGAGAGACATAGAAAACCTTCTGCACCCTAAAGCGTTAAAGTAAAGTAGCGCATGCAAGGAAAAAGTAAACAAAAAAATTGGCCAAAATTTTGGTTGTTTTCTTTAACGTTAGATGTCGCTAGTCCATGAAATTACGTCACAATCCTATTTAAAACCGGTTTAAAGGGATTAAGCTTGATGATTTGAAATTTATCACTTTTTCAAGATAAAAAACTTCTCCATATATAAATAATAAAAGACTTTGTTATTATTTTCAAAGAGCTCTAGCATCAAAGCGCCCTTGTAATTTTGTTTTTACTAAACTAAAGAAGACCTAAAATTTTGGCCAATTCTATTTGGGAAAAAGGAAGAATTTTATGTTATGCAGCCGCTACTTTACTTTAACGCTTTACTGCACCCTACCTCCTGGCACCATAGACAAATATTTTTGAGGGGATGAAGCAAATGTTCATGCCAATATTAGGAAGAAATGGCCGAGAAAAATGGGGTGTATCAAAAAAATAGCCCAAGGAAAATAAACCAAGAATAAATGACCTAAGATAGAAAAAGAAAATGATGATACATTACAAAATGGCCCGAATAAATATGCTGTCTTAAAAAAAAAAATATTGCTACACATAATAGTACATTTATAGTCGAGTAGTTTGATAGTGATAAAATATTAACTAATAATAGCATAGATCAATGTTCAGGGTCACTTTGAATGAACTTAATTTTTAAAATATGATTTTTATTGTGTGTTTCTCTTTAATATTTATTTTGTTTTTATGGAAGTGTAAAAGTGTATAAAATAATAATTATAAACCCTTAAACGAAAAGGTGGAAAACGATGATAATTGTCTTGGGGGTCAATCAATCTCGAGAAATCAAAATTTGTTAGCCAAAAAACATTTCTCTGGAACTTATTTTGAGAGAAATCAAGTATGGAGGAGACGTTATTGGTGCCGGTCACATTTTATAAAGTCGTCTTTGAATTTATCGTTGCTCATTTTAGGGAGTATAAATAAGAAATAACTTTTTAAAACTGAGCGAACACTGATGATATGTAGCTTAGCCTCAGTGACTCGGCATCGTTTATCGCTCCTTTTATTGCACACGGCAACCACTGAAAATGGTGTCCAGGAAATTACGGCCTAGGAAGAAATGAACCAAGAACTAATGGATCAGGAAGAAATGACCCAAGATAGAAGAAAATGATGATTCATGGAAATAATGGTCTAAATGATTGGGTCGTATTTGAATGGAACATAATTCAGTATTTAAAAGTACTATTTCTCATATAAGTTGAGTAAATATTTTTTTTTGAAATATTACATAAATGATTTGCTTGTTATAAGACGGGACAAAGATTATTGTTCTTACCGACATCTCATTAAAAATAGTTTTTGGACTCAATTACCATCTGTACTGATCAACAGCTATAGAGCTCTTTTAGCAAGCCACAACTTATAGTTCACACGCAACCTATACACATGCATAAATATCAAGAGAAAGAAAGTGACGTCACAATCAACAACCATCAAATAAAAGAGCCTCCAATGATCATAGTTGAGAATCTGTGTATTCAATCTTTGCTCTTCGGAATGTACAAACAAGCCCAGCCAAGGACGGAATTAAATACATGCTTACAAGCAAGACGTTAGACAACATATTTGTGTATTTCGTTTCATCACAGTAATGCATAGCTTTATATTAAAAAAATAATTTAAATAAAATACATATAACAACATGAATACAAGTTGGAATAACTACATTCCATTAATAATCAAGTATCAAATGCAGACCTACGACAAATTGGAATGTTTTTTTAATTTATATATTTAATCACCCCTTTTTATAAGTTGACTAGACGTGCACATATTTACGCAAATTGACAAGGTAGTGATGATGTCTCCTCTCAAAGTAAAATCCATGTCCCATGGATATCAATGAATCATCTTTTAGATGCATACTGCTTTGATGTGGCTGACAACATACCCTTTTATGAATAACTATTTAAAAATATTGTCAAAGGACAATTGCAATTTTAAGATAAAATATTAGTTGATATCAATGATTTGTAAGAGATCGCAGTAGGGAGTGGTCTTTGGATGAGCAGCTTCCTTAAAGGCCGACAAAAACTTTTCCTGCTGTTCATTTTCTTCTAAGTGGGAGTAGAACTCCTTCGCAACGAGGCAGAAGAGCTTTCGATCCTCCGGCGTGAAGCATCCCAGCCTTGTTTGAAGATGAGGGAAGAGTGCTTGAAGCCAGTAGTCGGATGCATTGTCCGTGGGCAGGGCTATCTGAGGAGGCGGAACGCTTAGAAAGAAGCATGAGAGGCACCAGGCTGAGTGACTAAAACAAGAGAAAAATGGGGTTCAATTTTTAAAGACAAATAATTATTAGCTTCCCAATAGAAATTTATAAGATGAACCATAAAAATATGACCTAGGAAGAAATGACCCAAAATAGAAATGACTCAAATGTATGGGTAGGCCATTATTTGAGAAGAATACAACTAAGTATTGATCAAATAAATAATATAATATACTCATATAAAGTGAGTAAATTATGAAAAAAAATATTATTTTAGCAAATATATATAAATATTTTCTTCCTTGTTGTAGTTATTAGACGGGGCAAAGATCTATTTGGACAGTTTTTTCCAAGCGTCACCATTTTCCCTTTCAATCTAGGTTTATTTTTTCTTTGGCCATTTCTTACGAGGCAGTATTTTCCTTGGCCATTTCTTCCTAATATCACTAAAAAATATTGTTTTCAGCTCATACATAGTAACCAGAACTTCATCCAGTATCAGCATTATAAACAATTATCTCGTAATCTAAGTTTTTCGCAAAAGAAAAAAAAACTTGCATTATTTTATAAGTTGCTCTGACAAGCTGGTTCAATTGGTTCAAGACTTCAGTTGGACAGGCTCTTGATGAGTTTAAAAGGTACTTATAATATATCATGCAGATAAAATAATAAAAGCATACTTATTTTAAACCGGAACAATTTCATATAAAAATACATGAATATACATCATAGTATATTGATCATTATTTCATCCAGATAAATTAATCTCCAAACTTCTACAACCATGCATATGATGACTGAATTACAGATGTCTTGTAAACGGTTTTTTTTCTTCATAATGGGGTTTTTAAATTGAAAAACATTAATCAAAGTTTTCAACACGTAACCTTACAGAGTTACGATTATTCAAAACGTAACAGGACTACCATCCCCAGGCCATTTACCCCCCCGTTACCAATATCTTATATCACTTAGAGTCCACTAATGAAGTTAACTATGTTTTTTTAAAGACAAAATTGCATTTGTGTCTGAAACATATGTTTCTCAGATTTACGAACATGGAACTGTATCCGGATCCTGTAAATTTGAGTGATGAATTTTGACCCTTCCAAAGCAGCCCGCCGAATGCCTCTGAAGCCTGATTATTGCCATAGTCATTGATATAGGTCAGGGGTCGGCAACCCACGGCTCTAGAGCTGCCCTAGTGGCTTCCTGAAAATGTTAGAAACTTTTAAAAAGATGGGGGAAGAAAATATTTAGTACCACAAGTTGCACCAAATGAATGTTGTATAAGGCATTTAATTTTTGTGGCTCCAGACACATTTATTATTAATTTTTTTAAAGTCCCTTATGGCTCTTTCAACATTTTGGGATGCCGACCCCTGATATAAGTAAACTCGGGAGACACTTTTTAGTAACCAATAATGCTAGAGCTATCATAATCTAGAATCCTGCAACAGCTTACCTAATGGGGCTCCGCTTTGTGAAGGTGGGAAGTGTGGATAGAACCCAGTCCTGGAGCATCTTGGAATGCTCCCGACTTGCCTCATTAAACACCTTAAACATGACCCCTGCCAGCAGCGGCTGATGTGGCTGTCCAGGTCCAATGAACTCGCAAATAACCCGATTGATCACGTCTGCAGCAGGGAAAAAGTCCACAAGAATAATGGGAAGAATCTGACAGAGGAACGTGGCTTCCTTGGGTCCGGATCGACGAATGCAGTCAAAGAGAATGGAAATCTGCTCCAGAGCGTGCATGAGGCGTTCAGGTGTAGATGCGTCCCCTGAGCCTCCCAAGTGACTCCAGCCTTCTATATACATTGTGGATATAAACAACTGAAGCGAAGGAATGACAAGGACGGGATTGGACTCTGTCAAAAGATCCGTGGTCAGCTTACTGACCTCATCCTTTGTTCGAATAACAGAGCCGGGATAGCTTCTTGATAGCTTATCGGCTAGTATGAGCCGCTCAAACCCAGAGAGAATGACAAGGTAGACCTCATTCGGCGTATTCGTCTTCCCCGCCGTACTGAGTGCCAACTGAAGAACGTTGGCGGCCCAGGGGGTGTCTATGATGAGGAAGTCATAGTGCTCAAGGAGGTAAAACGCCAGGCTCCAGCATAGAGACATGTGGGAGTCCTGACAGGGACTGGACTGACAAAAGAGGTTATCTTGAAGATACTCCACAGAGGTTCGCACCAAGTAGTTGAACAAGGGGCTTGTAATGTCGTTAAATGAATCCAATCTTTGAAGAATGTAAAGGGATCCTTGCAAAGTGGATATTTGAGCGGGTAGATAAGTGCTTATGTAGCCAGCCTGGAGGAGACGCATGAATTGATCGAACGAAAGGGATGCATCGCTTCCGAAAAGGAGAGATAAGTCCAGTATGGAGAGGGCTTTACATATTCCGACTCTCAAGAGGGAAATCAGGATCTCATCGTCTGAAGGATGACTCTTGAGCAGCTCACAGAAATGACTCAGCATCCATTCAAAGGATTGCTTTTTGATAAATATGTCTGATAGGACCAGGACGCTCCGGACTGCCTCAGTTAGTAATACCAGAGGAGCCTCCTTCGGACTTTTGAACCAGGATGAATATAAATCGAATAAGAACTGTAGACAGGACTCGATGTCTAGACCAAGGCAAGTAAGAGCCTCTTCTCTGGATCGGAAGTCTGCGGAAAGTCCTTCGCTGCCGTCCAAGGCTCCCTCCTTGCTATAATATTTTATTCCAGAGAGGATATAACTCGTGCTCAGTTGGCCCGAGCCGTAGTCATGGCCCAACAATCGCTCAAGATTGCGAGATGAATAAATGGGTAGCGTGCCTGAGGGTCGGGACTTGGAGAAAAGGGTGCTCATTTTGCTTTGCAGGGTGGAAAGTGCAAGGCCGCGCTTCGTAGACATGAAATCAGAGGCCTGTAGGCGACTATGGCATATCAGTCTTGAGGCATTGCTCAGTCCTGGATATGGAGAATAGAGCGTCTTAAGGAGTAGATTTGTGGCTGTCCGCACGACAAGGGCCGAGCAATGGCCCAGGAAGAAAATATCGCCTTGCGACATGTCATCTTTAAAAATGCTGAAAATCCCCAGGAGACTAAGCCAAGTCTCTTCAAACTGAGGGCGATTGCTCCACCCGATGGCGTTCACTTTGACAGAGTATTCTCTCAGGATATCGATCTCCTGGAGGTGGTACACGGATATGAGGGGGAACTTCAACTCCTGAGGTCCAAAGGGAATACCATCCGACCATCCTTGGCGCCAAACCTCCAGAGGAACACTAACATAAGAGTTGAAGCATGGTAGGCGACACAGCCCGAGGATCACATTGGCAATAGGGCCCCTATAACTTTCTTTCCCCAAAAACTTCTCTCGGCTAAGTAGGCAAGCAAATAGCCGATTGATTTTCAAAGCTGCAAGCACGACTGAGTTTTTTGATCCCTTTTCGGCTATGATTTCAGTATATCTGAGACAAGAGGGCATCCTAGATTGAGAAATGTCCTCGTCCCCTAAGAGGATGGAGTAGAGGGCATGTACTCCAAGGGTTGCTTCTTCTGTAGATATCTGAGAACTAACTCTTGGATTCTTGAAGACGTAATTCAGAGCAGAAAAAATGATAGCCTTAAGCTCTTCCTGTCCTTTCATCTCAGTATCTGTACAATAGAAGTGAAGCCATTTGGCAAATTCGAGTGCCAATAGGAAGGAAATCTGTTTTAGAGTTGCCACATCTTGGTCATAGGTAAGGAGATCTCCGGGAATGAGTGGTATGATGTAAAGGGACTTGCTGAGAGTGTCTCTAAAGACCTTGTTATTAAAATTGGAGTTCATTCGATCTTTATATCGCGCCTCGGAGTTAGAAGGCCCCCAGTCGCTAGGCCCGTAGATCAGAGGCACCCCCTGAGACAAATGCTTTTCCAGAAATCTCTTAAGATGAAAGGAAAAGAACTGTTCCTTGGCGGTTCTGAGAAGAATGGGACCCGAAGATGGATCTGAGAAGAGCCACTCAAGAATGCCCAAATTGAAATCCGGGGATGCAATGAGGGCCTTTATGTCTTCCTCAGAGTTTAGCCAAGATAACATCTGAGCACACTGCTTCGTGTCCTGCTGGAGACCGACATCTCGACACTTGCTCTTAAGCTGAGACAGGAACCACGCCTTGTCAGGTTTCAGTCCAAGGAGTGAAGACGGAGAGAAAGAGCGCTCGCCGCCCTCCATATGCTCATTGAGCTCGGGATAGCCCCCTTTGGCCATGAGTTCATTTAGAAGAGCCAGAAGACGGCCGTAGCGCTTTCTGTCCTTATTTTTCTTCATATGTTGGACCGCACTGGAGAGTTCTTGGGAGGAGAGCAATTCTCTTGGCGAACTCGAGTTGAGAATCCCCTCCACCCTCTTGCAGCACATGGCCTGGATTCGAGCCGAGAGACTCAGATGAGCTTTAGGGGAGACGCGTTGAATAAGGAACATGAGTAGATTGGAGGACTGTGACTCGTGTAGCTCTTCTAGAGCGAGCAAAGTTCGCTTTTGAAAGAGAATAGAGGACGCCAGACGATGTTGACATCTTGAAATAATTGCCTGGAGAAAAAGGCCAGAGAGAGATGCCTTTCCGTGCACAGACGAAATGAACCGACCAATAGGCTCTTCCTTGATGTTTTCAACGATCAAGTGACTAAAGTTACTCACTAGCCAAGTCACAAGTTCCACGTTGGACTCCTCCATGGGGTTTGTCTCACAGAGATAGCCGCAGAGAAGTACGAGACCGCCCTTCTGCAATATGGCTTTCTCTAGGGATAATAAATGGGAGTCGAAAGACATCAGCTTGGACCAGTAAGGGGTTTGAACCCGCTTCAAAAGTGTGAGTATCCAGGCCCATCGTAATGTGATAAAGGGGTAGACGTGACTCAACTCCAGGACAATGTTGTCGATAAAATCCAAGGAATATAGAAGGCTCTCGGCATCTTCACCCTCAGCGATGATCTGTGATGCTTTGCAGACCCTACAATAGCGACCACTTTGTAGGACATAGATAACAAAATTAAGAAGCCAAGTTATTTCCTCCTCCAGGAAAGAGTTGAACTGATCTAGGGAGTAGACAATTTGATGGAGCTTTGAGAGTGAGGCTCCCATTATTTGGAATAAAAACTTGGCGAATGTATTTTCAGGTTTGACGCCATTCAAATTTTGATTATTAATGAGAGTGATCCCAAACTCCTCGAGTCGACTGAGGATCCCTTCCTCCGGACTCTGATTCGTGATGATGCAGAGGGAAACCACGACGAATCCCAGCCATCGCTGCACGTCCTTAATGGAGCCGAGATCAACGGATGAGGTTAAAACGCAAGAGAGCAAGGAATCCACGGGGCGAAGCGTGCCCGGGGCGAGACATAAGAAAAATGAATACAATGTTTGAAGGGAGGAAGAGTCCACGAGCTCGAGCTTTTGACTGGAAAGGAGGACGAGAATATGATCGAAGAGGATCCGGGATACCTTCCGCCACCGATCCTCCCCTTCGGACTTGACAAAGCAAAGCTTTGAGACGATGACCTCAAGTATTTCAGGGTAGCTCATGTAATTGAGTAAGAGCTTGAGGAACTTTTCCCTCGTGGCTTCCATGTCGGAGTTGCTCATGTTATCATGGATGTGCCAGTTCCCAAAGAGGACTTCTACGACGGGACAGGCAGCGGGGATGATCCACCGATGGTTTTTCGTGGAAGTGAGCTCTGTTAAAAGATTAACGATGTCATCCACGGGCACAACGACTTTAGAATGGAATTTGTCTACAGAGAGTAGAACAAGGAACTGGAATATCTTAGGCATGATAACTTCGGCGTTCAGGACATTACCGTCCTTGATATATTCCAGATGACGAATGACGTAGCCCACAAATACTTTATCTGAGTCCAGGAGACAGTAGTTGACGCGAAGCTTTACCAGCTGAATGAGGAGGCTGAGGACTTGCCCCTGATCCTTGGCCCGTGAGGAGATGGTGTAGAACTGAAGCGCCTGAATGACGATGGGCTCAAAGAGTCGGATGTAGGATGCGAGGGCATCCCGATTCCAGTTTTTGAGGGAGAGAGCTCTCTTAAGGAATGAGACGGAGAGGCGACGTAGGTTAATTTTGTCGTCAAAAAGGATATTCCCGAGCTCATCGACGCCTTTGGGAGCTGTGCCCTGGCCACAAACTCCTGATGAGGGATTTCAAATGCGTGTTTATAGAAAGAGGCATTCTCCAGGGAGCAACGATCCATCCTCTCCTCGGCTTCTGCTTCGTTGGGCTCTTCGTTCGTTTTGAATATGTAAGAAAGGAGACTTTGGACGCAAGAGAGGGTGTTGAAGGGGTCCAGGGACATGATAGGGCTCAGGTATTTAAGGATCTCTTGGGCCAGCTCTTCGTCGCAGTTTCCGATGCATCGAAGCATCAGAAGGGATTTGAGAGTCTTGAGCGTGCTTTGGAGCAATCGCCCAAACTTATTGGAAGGATCTTCCTTTGTTGATGGAGATGAAATGATGTAGGTGCCATAGATTTTCTTCAAGCTCGCAAACATCTTGGAGTAGTGTGGAGAGCCGCTGAATGAGCCAAGAAGTCCATCATGAGATGATTCTTCCTCCTTCTTGTTAGAAGACTGAGAAGGGACGTTCGGCTTTTGTGGTGGATTTGAGGTAGAATGGGGAGAGTTGTTGAGGGAAGAGTCTTCAAGTAATAGGTACATCATGTTCAGAAGCCTCACGCAGTGACGAAAGATGTCTTCCTTCGTATTATTCGCCCCGATGGAGAGAGACAAGTTGATCACATTCAAGGATAGAACATGGTTGTTGACGTCCAGGATGAAGTTTGAGTTGGATGTGATATAGTGGAAGACGAGGTCTAGCACGGAGGCGTCAGTGCTCAAAGAGACATGAGGGTATTGTCTTTTCAAGCCAAAGTAGGCCTCCAAGGCGCCCGATAGTTGGTGAGGATTATCCGCAGTTGCTAAAAGCTCCCACAGCCAATGAGCCACTCTCTGAATGACTTGATCAAAGGTGGATCGAATGAGGAAAAAGCATCGACTCGCTGATTCTGTGCATTCATTCTCCCAATCACAGGGATAATACAGATTCGGAATGGCGTTCACTAAGGACTCAGAGGCTGAAGACCGCACTCGGGGATCTTCATCTGAAAATAAGTTCCTTAGGATATGCAAAAAATTATTTTGAAGCTCAAAGCCTCGATTGCTGACATAGTGAACTCGCTTGTAGTTTACTGAGGACAATAGTTCCAGGAGAGAGGATTTCACGAGCCAGTAGGAGCTTTTCCAGAGAGCGTTATTGTCGGAGACGACCTCCCAGAGTAGAAGGGTTCCCTGACGAGCCAGGGAGCTCCTTAGGAGTATACCGATGAAGGAGGAAATTGCCGTGAGTGCGTATTTGATGGTAATGGGACTGAATTGTGGGCTACTGAGTATTTCCATGAAAACGCCAATGATATCTTCTTGATCAGGTCGTCTATGATTGAACCAGAAGTGAACTTCGTTCCCTCCAGTCTCCAGGAGACATCCCCGAAGGACATGGCCCAATAGAACCGCCGTTGCTCCGCTCACCTGGGGATCCGGGTGAAGCAAAAAATGCTCCCTGGACACAATATCCCTCAGGAGAGGCGTGGACTCAAAGTCTTCTTCGTCTTGATTCATGTAGAGTGTAAGGAGAAATATTTTAGGACTGAGGGAGACGATTGCGCTCATACAAGAGAGGCCCAGGCTCCGAATGCTGATGCGAATGTCAGAGTGAGGCACTCCTTTCTCAGGTGTGAGGAGTGTCTTTGAGACGATGAGGCGAGCTGCGTAGATGAGAGGAATGTCTTTATCCGTGAAGGAGCCCAGAAAACCACCGTCGTCGCTCTGGGAATAAGTCTCCTCAAAAGGAAGCGTCCTTTCAACAAAGCCTTGCGTAGAGAGGAGCTTTAGCTTTAAAGAGAGTGGGGGGTTCTTAAGGATAGTGTGTAGGAGCTCTAAGTTTGCAGAGAGGATGCCTGGACTTGAGGACTGCTGCTCCAGGACGGTGAGTGAGAGCTCGTAGAGCATAAAGAGGCTCTGTTCCAGCTCGATATCTTGCAGAACGTTGTAGGATTCCTCGATGTCCTTCAGGAGGGGGATGAAGGCTCTGTATGCACTGAAGAGACCGAGGAGGGCGCTGTTCCTTCCTTTTTCGGGATGATGTTTCTCCATGAACTCAGTCATGAGTCGAGTAAAAGCCCAGGAAATGAAATGGTTGCGGGCCTTGTTATGAGATGCGACGGCGATCAAACAAGCTGATATGGATCTCCGAATGGACGGCGTATGATCTAGATTGGGGAGAATGTTTTTTAGGTTTCGACTAATATATATGTATATATATATATATTGAAAAGTAAGATTGCCCAAGCGTTTTGGAATCACTAAAATAGGATTGCTCTCATGATTGACTCATATAACCATAACACAGGACATTCAACAACCGGGCAGAGTATTAAACTAGGCACAGACTGGATATAAACACGGAATATACTTTAAATTCAATGTATATTTCAAACACGGAATAGTCAATATTCAATAGTTAGATGGAGGTTGTGTATCCGTGTGGACATGAAGAGCAAGCTTCCATTCAGCTAATGCGGTCCCTTCTAACTATTAACAAGAGCGGTTTACACTTCAAACATAATTTAACTTAATAATATCTTCTATGCACTTCGAAAGAATACAAGCTATGTACATTTAATAACTTGGGGTTTCATGAATGCAAGTACATAATAGGAACCTTATTACAAAAATAGATTCTTGCCAACATTTTATTTATTTTTATAAAAAACCTTCTTCTAACAAAAATATTTTCAATTTCTTTGGAATGAGGCATAGTGATATATTATATCTATAACTTTTCTCATGATTGAAAATGTGGCAACTAACAAACTTATACGCTTACTCAGAAAAAGGCATTATACAGAGAAAAAAGTTTGCATCTTCAGTCTATTGTTCATTTATCTTTTTTGAATAGAAATGTATTCAATACTTGTTTGCATATTTACTCGAGTCCAATCAATGAGATTATATAATGGTTCGACGGAGTCGCACCCATACATTTTAATTAACTACATTTAAGTGTTATGTTTTTATACATACAAAATACACGATAAATTAAAGTATTGAAATGGTCGTTTTCTGAGTATTTTCCAAATAATGACAATTTCAAACTTTAATATGTAGTGTATTTTGTATGTATATAAGAAATAAAAATTAATTTAGAATCCTTTAGATCCCAGCTACATTTTGCCTCTACTTATTTTCTATAACATTGCAATTTAGGAAGTGAGAGTCGATTGAATGGCAAAAAAAAAATACTACATAACGTTTGGGTCTGTAGAGGAGACGCTTAACGTTATTTGATTTCGTTCAAACTTTAAAAGATGATCTGTATGCACTAAGGTAAAATCCTAGGGGTGCCCGACTCTAAAATCTAAAATACGTGAAATACGAATTAACTATATATATATATATATATATATATATATATCGGTTAGGAACTCTATAAAACAGATTATTAAAATGCGTGTGATTCGAAACAGATAAATATTAAATTGAAATTAGGAACACTAATCATGGAATCAACCTGACAAAAAATTAACAAGATTTGTATAACATTACAAAAGTAGTAATTAACTAATTAAACAATTTGAATAACAAACTAACAACGGTTCATCACTCATTGATCAGGCGTCAATTTGTTCTATGTAAGGCAGGGGTCTCGAACGGGGGGGGGGCGATACTATGTGTCCCCTCTCTTTATTTTGAAAATTCAATGGTAGGGCGAGCCATTTGTTTTAGTTTTTTGTTACCACTTTCATTTCTTGTACTTTGAAATATTCAAATTTCAGATCGGTAATGACATCTCAATTACAACATGTTTGTTTCAAAACCTACAGTGAAGAGCAAGTGATTGGTGATGAGCAGAGACAATGGAAAATATATTTTTTTTTGTTGAGCAGAGGGGCACTCCGCTCAGGCGTTGAGTTTATAGTGACATACATACATATTTTAACAATTTTAAAATAATAAAAATAATACGAGACGCTTACAAACCTTCTCCTCCATTGAGTAAGTGAGCAATGCTTTTCGCAATAAAGTTTTCCACTTCTTGTGAGAGGGCATAGGGACCAAATACCCTCATGAGGGGATCTATATGATCTGCCAGGGCTGCCAGGAGTCCTTCCGAGCATCTCTCATCGAGAATCTTTGTAAAAGCCGGAAGCAGAGTGTGCGACATCGTGGCTCCCAGTTTTTGAGGCTTGATATGAATGTGGGATAGGGTTCCCAAGCAGACCCGGAGGCAGTTCGGCCCACAGTCATCCCGATTTATGGCTTTGGCGAACTCGTCCACAATGCGAGAGGATCCCTTTTGCTTCAAACTGAAAGATACAATTGACAAATATGTAGTGAAGCGTTGAAGATGTATCAATTAATTTGTAGGAAATTGTTATAAGATTTTGATAGTTTACTTTAAAAGAAAATCTATTGATATTTGTCTTAAAAATCCTGCTCCAACCATTCTTTTTTCTATGGCTCATAAAAAATATTGAATCATATGACAAAATGAATGTATATATTACAAAGGGGAAAATTCAATATTGTACATTTCAATTCCAAATTATAACATCAAATATGAGAGAAAATCCTTACACACAGCTCTAGAAACAAAAATAGAAATAAATAAATAAAACCATCAAATATTATAATTAAAATCCATGAACATCCGTAAAAGTATTTTACAATTATTTATTTTTCATTACAGTTGATTAGAAAATTTGAAATATCATGAATCATAATTGCATCATGCTTCATGTGTTGAAAATGTATAGTTAGGCTATTAATAAAATAAGACATTAATACAAAAACTTAGTTATGTGTTTATTATTGTCTTCACAATAATATCTTCTTTTGATGATTTATAAGACCTTAATATTATGTACAGCTTGTACATTGATTATTTGAATTACATTTAAATCCTAAACGATATTAGATTTGTGCAAAGAAAAAAACGATATCGGATATATGGATGGATATATAAAGATAATAAATTCATTGATATATATATATATATAGTCGTCCCTCCCCGGATCCACTACACGACCACCGCGATATATATTAGGGTCGCGATGTTGATATATATTTTGCCATTGAGTTCATATGGGACGTTTTGCCGCGAAAAAACGGGAGCCAAGCCGTCGTCGCGTAGTAAAAGAACTGCAAGATGTCGAGGGGCGAAGTAGCGAGGGCCGACTATATATATATATATATATATATATATATATACATGCCAAAACAATCAAACACACAATGATAAAAAAGGCCAAAAATATAAATAAGAGTTTAACAATTTCGCATACTAATTCGCAAGAATCTGTGTGAAGAATGGGGGGGGGGAGGCAGTTTATAATCATCTATATTAGTTGGTCACTTGGTAATCCTCTATATTTTTGCCTATTGGGTTTTATAAAATTGCAGTATCCGACTGGATATAAATAAGCATACTAGCGTGTAATTTAGTCTGTCGAACCTAAGGTTTTATCAATGAGTTGACCAATTGACCTTCGCCTCTCGGGATTCGAACCTGCACCCTCCAACATTGAGAGTCTTTTCCTATTGGGTTTTATAGAATTGCAGTATCCGACGGAAATACATAAGCATACTAGCGGGAGCAGAGCCCCCATATCACATCCTTTAGTCTTCGCCGGTGGCGCCCATCTCAGGCCGTATTTTTCTCTTCTTTTTGTATTGAGTATGGCTTTTTTATCATACGCAGTTATCAGGATTTGAAGTATGTTCATTTGTACTCCTTGATTAAAATCAAGGGCGTTTTGTGTTTGTCTAATTACTCACGTATTAAATTAAAATGGAGCAAAAATACCATCCTCAGGCATATGTAATAATTAATGTAGGTTTAATAGTATTATCTAATTCACTATATTTATATTATATTTGCTTATATTGCTATTAATAGAATAAAGTTTTTTTAAATGCACCGATATTGTCTTCAATTTTTTATCGATCTACCGATTGGATAAAGCTTGCTAAAAACTATCGATATCTGCAGTATAATTTTCCTATCAAATCCCACCAAAAAAAGGAGGCTTTCTTTAATAAAGATAACACTTCTTAATTCAAGTGCAAGTGAGCACTCTAGTAGCCTAAAATAGTTTAATTATAATCAACTGATGAGTATAAAGCGGGTCCATCAGACCCAAAAGGCAGTGGCGATGAAGCAAAAATCTATTGACTGTCGTGTGCGATAAAATCAGAGATTAACGACTTGTATCGCTGAAGTTTAGCTCCTTATCGTTTATTGGTAATTTAAAAAGTTATTGTCCATAAATTATTATCACTCGTCCCCAAAAATGATAAATGATACATTCAAAGACAGCTTTTATACATGTTAACAAAATATGAACCGATAGGAGAAAATAAAGTGCTTAAATTTCCATCTCTGTATTAGTAAATATTTTCCTTTGGATTCTATTTTTTATATAAAAATAAGATTAAGTGATTACAATCACTGTGTTTGTCTATTTAAGGCCAGCAATAATACAAAAATAAAAGGAATGGATAAGGTCAATGACGAAAACATTAAAGCTGTGACACTCTTTGGACTTTCCCAACGGAAAAATATTCGCTCAAACGTCTCTAAGGCAATTGATATTGCAGTATTAATGCTTTAAGGCAGGAATAGTGACCAAACTAACTTCGAGTGAGATTTTAAGTCTCGAGGATCTCAGGGGAATTATCCTATCAGCCCTCGCCCTCAAAATGCCTGCCGTATTCTTTGATTTTTTTATTAAACTCTTCACATATATACAGTACAGGTATATAAAAACGATGCTAATACGTTTAAAATACAAAAATAATTATTTGATTCCTGCTTCGAGAGAAATAATATATTTTCCAACGAGGTCTCACAGCCGTTTTATGATCGTTAAGAAGTTATTATAATTTTTAAAAGCCATTATCTACATGATTGTTTTGTTTCATCCAATGTGATGTTTCTTATGTCGTTGGATTAATAAGACTTAAATGTCTTCTCATGTATTTAATACGCAACAAATTCGACTATGATTTAATTGCTGAAATACATAAACTATAAAATTAGAATATAACTTTTTTTTATTAGAAAAATAATTGGAAGTATTGCACCCCTCATGTGAGATAGAGGCCATTTTGGAAATTTATCGTGTAGGCTATCAAAAGTTAATATTTTTTAATCTTTTTATCGTTTATTGCGAGTTGAGACGTCGAATTTTAAGAGTTTGTTGTTATGGCACATTGAAAAAATATATACAAGTTACTGTAAGGGAGCGACAGTGAAGTTAGGCGCCAGAAGAAGTGATTTAATTTCTACTTCTTGTTCCCTTTCATATTCAAAAAACATAGAGACGGAAATTCAGGGTCTTTAATTAGGAAATTTATAGTTCTTTTAATTTATTTGTTTTTTTTATTTTTGCAAGTCATGTTTCAAGATCTGTCAGTTGTTATTTAATCATATTTGATGTTATAATTTATTAATAGATTATGTTAATAAATGTTCATATTCGATGTTATAATTTTAGATTAAAATGTTTAATGAGGATGTATGTTTTTACTTTAATTCATTATATGTTTGCATATTTTTCGTCAACTGAGAAATAAAAATACAAAGATCCTCATATAGACATCACTATGAACCTGAACCTATTAGATATATGATCTAATCCAATGGTATTCTAAAGATAGGTATGTATGAAGGCTATTCTCATTCTTCCATGAAGTGCCTGTGAGCTCTTGTCTTCTAATTCATGTCTCCCTCAACTCAGACACATGAGCTCAAAATGAATAAGTTGCTCAGGATTCTTTCTTCCAAACCCCTTTGGGAATATAATGAATGATGAAGACATTACATGAAGGATGTGTAGATGAGTTTATTGAGAGACTCCTCTTCTAGGAGTCGGGACTGAGCCTCATCCTGCTCAAGGGATCGGAGTAGAGGCTCCAGGGAATAAGGACCTCCCGCATCTGGAAGGATCGCCTCTCGGGCATCAAAATTAGAGCCAGAAGAGAGGCTACGAAAGGCGGACTTGATTACTTTCTCCATAGCCACATATCTCCAAAGATGTCTCGAAACGAAATGTTGATAATATATAAACCACTCCACTGAAGTAAAGTTGAAGTAAAGTTATGACAGGAGAATATTTTTCTCTCTCTCTAAATAAATATAAATACTGCCCACACAACCTCTCACAAACAAAAAAGTGTAGGTATATTCAAGCGGATCTCAAAACCGGTCAACAACATATTCCTTTTCTTTTGGAATATGTAATTTTCAGGCTTGTGAACGGAACGCAAAATTGAACGGCGTTCAGCTGAACGCACGTTCAATGAACGGAACGCTGAACGGAACGCAACTTTTTTTGAACGCTGAACGTTGAACGCAAAAAAATAGTTTTGCGTTCAGCGTTCAATTTTTCCAACATTTCAATGTAGTTTTGATTAAGTATTTTTTCTGGGATATAAACAAGGGGATAAAATATTATAAGAAGAACTTATAAACTACTCTCCCAAGAACTCTCTATAGAATAGTAAAGCACTTTTTTAAATTTTACCCCAAGTGACAAAAATTTACACACAATTGAATGACCTTTTTATTCATTCATTCTTATTACAAAATAAACAACTTATTTAGTATTTAGGTATGAAACTATTGTTGAAATAAGTCGAGATTAAGTCTGACTACGGGATATTCATCTGGGCTATGGACTCGGAATCATGGATTTGCTCATTTTGATGGACTCGATAACTTAAATATTAGGACTCGGATAGGAGGGCTCGAGAGTTAAAATCTTAGGAATCGGATACGAGGACAGTATTAATTTCGTCAGCTTTTTTCATTTCGTCATGGAAATAAATGACAGTCTACGAGCAAACAAAAAAATATATTTACAAGGTTAGTCCCTGTACGCTTTCTAGTAATTAGCATAGTTTGGTAAACATTTTATACTCGCACTTCACAATTGTATATGGATGTTTGATGACTATAGATGATAATTTATTATTTTGGCTTCTCCTGGATATAGCAGATATATAGATTTTTAAGGCGCCATGATGGTCGCGAATGTCTCAACCAAAGTACTCTGAGGAATGTAAGATCAATTCTTTGCACATTCCCATAGGCCACGCGACCTAGAAACTTGTTGTTGTTGCTTAAAAAAAGATAATTTGACGCCATTGATCAGACAAAAAATTAGCCTTACAACAGTTGCAGTTAATATTTTGCGTTTTGTTTTGTTCCTTGCATAAATTTAATGTTAATAATTGATATTGAGATTAAGTTATTTTCTAATGACGAAGACGATATTAACTTCAATTTAATGTAGTAAATGGTTGATTCGTGGTTAAATAATATTAAATGTGTTTTATATTGCAAAGATGATTAAAAAATACATCTCTCTAAAATAAGATGCATTCATATAATGTTGTTTTATAATATTAATTTGTATTATATAGCTTTGATCTCGTATTTGTCTTGATTTATTACACCTTAAATATGATTATAATTTAAAATGTAATGTATCCATTACGGAAGAAAGTAGGGATCCAGTTACTCATACATCGAAGGTTTAAAATACTATTTTGCAGATTCTTAATATCGAACTCGGACTCCGTTATTCGAAAATAAGCGAGTCTGGTCATCGCGACACTTTTTCAAATATATTTGATCTGAAGTTGTTTTTAATAAGATTGAAAATAGTTAAGTTTCTTTCATGCGGACTGGCGTGTTAGTATTATATATGGAAAATATTAATATAATGATTATTTGTTACGGGTCAGGAAAAAATATATACAAGTTGGGGTTTGATCAGGGGTTCCCAACCTTTTTTCTTTGGCGACCCCCCTATAGAAAAATCTCCAGTCTGGCGACCCTCTTATGTAGTTGAATATAGACGTTCTGCGGACCCAGGTGGGAACCCCTGGGTTAGATCCAGTCAACAAATTTATATCATTTGAAGTCGGTTCGGGCTCATTTTATTATAAAACCCCTCAAATAGTACTTCCATTTTTCAAAAATACACATT
>CP045893.1:1025026-1052452 GCA_013387185.1 Caligus rogercresseyi
TAATCTATATATATAAGAGACTGTGTGTTTGTGTGTTTGTGTGTGTGTTTGACCGCTATCACGGCCAAACTACTGGACTGTTTAGATGAAAATTGGCACACAGATGCATCTTGACACTGTGATGGTTCTGGGCTAGGTTAGATTCTGATCAGACCAGATTTGTGTCTGTGAGAGGTTTTGCGGTTTGCATGGATTTTTGAGGGTTAGAAGGCTCGGGATGTAATTAAATGTTTTGTGGGCATTGGCCGTAGGCATCTTTTGGTATAAACACAACTAAGGCCTAGCGGCCTTGCAAAGGCCTGAAAAAAGGCTTGGAAAATTTTGGTTGTCCATAGTTCGTAAGTGAGATGTTTTAGAGACAGAACGCACACCAAAAGTTATCTGCATCTCTACCCAAAGAACCTGGATCCGGGAAAAAAATCCGGATCCAGAAACTCCCGGACCCGGATTATGACATTTCCTTAACTTTTGATTCTTTCCCATTTCGAAAAAAAGCTACTCTGAAAGTATATCAAGAATAGGGTTTCCAATCGGGTCCCAAAGAAATTTCCCGGAAAACCGGACCGGCCTGTCGGGAAATTCAAGAAAACCTCTGGGGTGACTTTTTAATACGAAAAAAAGTTCAAAACAAAAATACGAAATGAAGGCCTTGCAAAATAAGCCTAGGTTGGTTAAGTCAATGTCCGGCCTCCGGGACATATTTGGGCCGGGATCCGGATTTTTTTTAATTTGCAGTTTTTCGCAATTTATTTTTGCACAATCATATTCAGCTTCACAAAGGGAGCAACTTTGATGTTATCAGTATCCGGATCCGAGGTCATTAAGAGCCTCAAATCCGGGATTGAATATTAGGTCGAATTTCATGGACGAAGCGGAATATTTTTGAAATCCTAAATTTTGGGGGCCTTCTGTGGGTTGTCTGTTGGATGATCGCATCAAGTTATAAAATAGTATCTATAGAGTTTGGCATTTCTAATAAGTTCGTTTCTTTTAAATGAATTTTGGTTAAGAATTTTTTGAGTTTTGGCATAAAAACTGGCAAAATGGAAAAAGGTTTTTTTCTCCGCTCCTGGTGAACTCAAAGATTTCAACTTAAGTTCATAAGAAGGAGCTTAAAAAGTCTGACAACAAACTATAAAATAAATCATTCTCAAGTGTTTCATATTTTTAAGAAACCCAAAAAACTGATTTTTTCAAAAACTTAAGGGGGTCCCCCATGATTTTTGGCATTTTTATTTTATTTTTAAATTTGTTAATAAGTTTGTTCCCAATTGGGGAGACTAATGCAAATGTGAAGAAATTTTTAAAATTGGATGAAAAACAAAAAAGTTTATTAGTAAGCATTATTTCATAAGTATATATGCTACAATATATATAGCATAGGAGTTAGCTATAATGTTAGTTCTTTTTTTGCTCCCTAGGGGTGCTCTAAATTATTAATCTAATGTAACCTCTAGGGAGACTTTTACTGCATAAGTGGTTTTTTAATTATGAAATGCAAAATGAAGCCCTCGCAAAAAAATATCCGACACCATATGACGTCATAAATTAACACCCCCGTTTCACCCAAGGTCTGTATATAAGGTCGGGACAATACAAAAAAAAGCATGTAATCCTAGCAGTATAACTACTCAATGACGTCACTGGAGCACGATTATATATATACATTTATTTATAGATAGATAGAGAGATTGATTGATAAATATATATATATATATAGATATAATCGTTCTCCAGTGACGTCATTGAGTAGTCACACTGCTACATGTTTGTTTTTGTATTGCCCCAACCTTGGGTTCACCAATCTTATTAACCAGTTTGAATACTTCAAACTCATCCCCCTTTTCTCACAGGAGACACAGCTGAACGCGCTCCGAAGTATGAAGAAAGAGAAGGGAGAAGCTCTATGAATTAAAATATTTGACATTACTCATGAATATGATAACATCATGAAAATGGTTTTCCAGTGCAAAGTTGGAAATGTCGATTTTCCCTCCAAATCATGAAGAAGGTCTTGCCTTAAATAACTTTATCATCTTGGATATTTTTGTCATTACTGTCGCAACAAGTATTATGTATTGATGTTATTGAGGGTCTATCTATAAATGCTAATGTTGTTATGCATATATAAGGCTTCAAACGATATGGGAGCTTTTTATATAATACATCATTTTAAGAAGTGAATATTTAAAGAAAAAATTATCTTAATTATTGTCATGATCTTTTATTTATATTATGTAAGCAACATATGCCCTGGAATATATTAAGCCTTCAAGCATGTTCCGGCGTTTTTTTTATAAAAGAATTGTAGACCACCCCATACAAACATATCCAAAATGACCTCAAAAATGACGTCACTGGTCACCCGGCAAACGCCGGGTACTTAAGCTAGTATTATATAAAACATATCCAGGCTTGTTGATCGGAGTTTTTTCTGATCGGCGATCTATAGCGATATTTGATCGCTGATCGGAGTATCGTAAAAGGTCCTGATCTTTATATCTTTTGATCGTAAGAAAATCACTAAAAATAGCGATCCGATCAATTTGTATAAAATAACTAAAAAAAAAAATGTTTGTAATAAGGATTTTTGAGACAAGCCCTACAGTTCTTAAAACTTAACTAGCTGTCACATTGGACCAAAATCCATTCCAACAACTAATATTTGTTTAGAAAACACAAAATACAGACTAATACTAATGGAAAAAGCCAGTGTGTGCTATCCTGATATATTTTTGTCCTAAAATATACAGACAGACAACTATGTAGAAGTCATTGTTTTGGAGCTCATAGGCTATGGAAACATTTATTCTGGCATCTCTGTCTTAAAATATGCAGACATATGCCAATTGTGGAGCCAGAGTGTTGGAGCTCATAGGCTATGAGAAACAATCATTCTGATATTTTTGTCTTAAAATATACAGACAGGCGCCTATGGAGAAGTCGTTATTTGGAGCTCATAGGCTATGGGAAACAACCATTCCATTGCCATATAAAGATGAATGCTTATAAAGGTTTGACTGTATATATATTTAAATTTTTACTTAGAATTAGTGTTACATGGGTAATTTTTTTGTTGATCGCAATTAAATTGATCGGATCGCTGATCGGAAAAATCCCTGATCGCTATATCGCAAAGAATTTATGATCGCTATTTTTGATCGGATCGCTATTTTTTCCTGATCGCTCACAAGCCTGAACATATCAAATACATTTCATAGCCACATTACATTGGGGCTAAACATTGAATATTTAAAAAGCCTCAAGAATACAAGTGATGAAAATAATACACAGATATGGGAAAAATACTAAAAACTATCCAGTTTCTATACAATTATTATTGTTATCAATTTTTGACATTGTAGGGATATCTTAAACTTTGTTTCCTATGATACCCACCAAGGTACAATTAGTTCATTAGCATCAGAGTAATCCTATTAATGATCATGCAATATAATACGATTGGCTTATTAACTATAGATGTAGTTTTATGAACACATTTTTTTATTTATTAATAATACTAAACTTCTTACAATCCTATAGCATCAACACAGGCCTTGAACGCATGTGAGTCCTTTGTATTCGGTAGTTTTTAAAAGTTGAAATGGCCGTTATCTGTAGAATAAACTCTTTAGTCTGTTGTGCCAGTCTCAATACCGGTTAACAATCGGTAGTTCCAGCTTTGATATTTTGAATATAAAAGTATTTATGTTAGTATATTAAGATTGAATGTCCTCATATTAGATATTATCAGGCTTGTGAACGGAACGCAAATTGAACGGCGTTCAGCTGAACGCACGTTCAATGAACGGAACGCTGAACTGAACGCAACTTTTTTTTAACGCTGAATGTTGAACGCAAAAAAAAGAGTTTTGCGTTCAGTGTTCAATTTTCCAAACATTTCTTGGACTTTTTTCGGAAAAAACGTCATCACTTATTTTGGAAATTCTTAAAAAAAGGTCCTCACTACGCATTACTTTTTTTGAACGTCAACGTCATAGATTTATATTACAACCATGTGAGGGAGTTACTGTATGAAAATTAAGATGTGAAAAGCAAACGTATTTAAAAAATAACTTTAAAACATCAACATGAGTACCCTCTATTTCTTTTTCCTTCTTGAAACTATAAAAGAACCTTAGTAGGAGCCGTTATTTAAAAAATGGTTGGTGCGTAAGTACTTACGTTCATTTATTGGCTCTAAATATTATTTGACGAAAATTTGCAAAATATAACAAAGTCATAAATTGATCATAGCTAACTTTGTAAAGCTAAATTTTCAAAATAAGTAATAACAAAAAGTTTTGCTTCATAACGAAACCTTTGAACGCAATTTGGGGGGGGGGGTAAAGGGGGGGGGTCAAACCAAAATCCATTTTTCTACGATCGTTTCGTTTCTTATGACGCAACTTTCGCGGGGGGATAAATTTTGATATCTTAATATTAGGTTTCTATAATACCCCCTAAGCCACAGTCTGCAGACCACCTGATTAACAGATGCCCTGCTCTGTCCATCGAAAGGCATGAAGTGTCTCAAGAAGAAGACGCGGACATCCAATTCTAAAAAAAATTAAATGTAAAAAAATGAAAAATATTATTGTAAATAATTTCAGTATTTAAGAAGGAATTCATTTTGCTGTTGTAACACAGATACCCCATGGTGTGGTTGTGTTCTTTACCTCAGTGTCTATTGTTTGTATGCACTATTGTAATCGGCAATAAATTTCTAACTAACTATCTTTATAAAAATACTTTGAGAGACAAATTTGCAAAGTTATAATGTAAGGAAAGGAAAAGCATTAATTTTTGTCTTTACATCTCTATGGTTTCAAAAAATAATACAATTTTGCAATGGTTGCCGCGTGCGATGAAATGAGCGATAAACGATAATTATCGCTGAGGTGAAACCTTTTATCGTTATCGTTTATCGCAAAGTTTTCTAAAATTACCGCTCATTCACTTATCGTTAGTCCCAAAAAATGAGGAACGATAAACTATAAATTCAAAGACGACTTTTGTAAAAATACAAAAAAATTATAAAAAAATATTTTGAAATACTATTTTCCAAAAAAAAACGTCATCAACTTTTTTTGGAGATTCTTTTCTTAAAAAAACGTCATCAATTTTTTTGGAGATTCTTTTCTAAAAAAACGTCATCATTTTTTTTTTGGAGATTCTTTTCTAAAAAAAAGTCGTCACTTTTTTTGGAAATTTTATCGTTATCGTTTTATCGTTATCGCTTACCGCAGGTTGGGTTTTGAAATTTTTACTGTTTATCGCAAGTTAAGAAATAAGTTATCGTTTTATCGTTATCGCAAGTTGAAAAAAAAAAGTTATCGCAGAAACCACTGCAATTTTGTAATAAGGAAAACATAGTTAACTTCACAAGTGGACTTTAAAGGATAAAAAAATATTAGTAACGGGGGAGAGTAAATGGCATGGGGAGCAAAAACCCAGGGGGTGATTGTCGGGGGATGATAGTCCTGTTGCGATTTTGAACATTAAGAGATAAAAATATACTCATGTTTTCATAATTCTGAATTAACATAAGAATATATTTTTCTTTGGTATGCGTAAATATAACTTATTAAAAAGTTGAAGATGAGTTGTCAATTGCTATCATACTCATAAAAGTATGCATTACCGGACAAATACACTAAGAAGTGCGTGTTTCTTAGGGACTATGTTAAATAAAAAGAAACGAATTGTAACCTTATGACTTTTATTTGCATCTCTATTGAGATGCAACTACGTAAAAATGAGTCTAACTAAGATAATCGCAACTGTCCGAGTTTTAATACCACTTTCAGCAACTTCCCAGTGACGTCATCAATTGTTGTCATATTTATTATATTACCGTCAAAAACTCATTTGGCAAAGTTCTTTGGGGATATCCTGAGGATGAATCGTCGAGAGGAAGCAGCGAGTCTTTCCCGCTGGGACCGTCTGGACCGTCCTCTGGCCCCGGTCTCCGCCGTTCAGCGTGAGGTTCTTGCTAGCCTCAACGCCTCTCTGAGTAGTGAATCCTCGAGCAAGCCCAGGAGTGATAAGGATGAAGAGAGAGTCCTTCTTGTGGAGGAGACTGACAGGACCTCCGTTGTCTCTGGTGAGTCTTCCTCTCTCCTCCTGGGTGCTGCTTCCATGTTCCCAGCCGTCAAGGAGCTTTCTGAGGGTAGGAGGAGCCTTGAAAGCGGTCATGCTTTCCTGGAGTGGGTCCATGACGTTGAGAAAAGCCTGCAACACACGGAGGATGCTTCATATAGACGATATCTCAAACGGCTGGACTCGAGGATTCAGGAAACGGAAGAACTCAAGTCACAGGTATGCAAAAGGAACTAACAACACTCTGTCTCGAGAGGAAATCAAGGCAATTAATATCATCTCTTCATCATGATTTCTATTAGTATTCCTCCTAAATCAAAATAGTTGACCCGAAGGAGCTTTGATATTATCAGTGTTGGTCGAATATTACTTTGAAAGTAGTATGTAATATACTACTTTTTACTGCGTAGTAATATTTAAAAAATATTAGTTATTACTTCTCAAAAGTAATATACTACTTTGTAGTAATATACTACTTTGATTAATATACTACTACTTTGAGTATATACTACTTTGAGTAATATACTACTTTGAATAATATACTACTTCTTTGAGGATTCCGAAAAAAAAGTAAAGGCAATTCAAACAGGATTTGTAAAAAATCCTCACTAAAACCTAGTTTACATTTTTATGTCCACTGGGTGACGTCACATACATTCATAGTTCATTAATTTTCATCAAAAATGCCCGTCGAATATTTGAATAAAACCAAAGTATTCAACTTCAAATTGTCTTAGTTAGCACTCAAATCAAGCTTGTCATTTGGATAGTCTTCATGAATAATTCCCACTCTTTAGTAAGCACTCCATAAGGAATGTTTTCCTTCACTTTTTGATAGAGGCACTTTAACGAGGCATCATAGTTTATTGATTCTATTTTTTGGTCGACCTTAATATATTTAATTGAATTTCGGTTATATTTTTAAAAATTAAAAAAAATATATCAACAAGAACATTATTTACTATCATAAGAATAAAAATATTCGTCATTAAAAGACGTTTTTAAAGCGCCAAGAGGAAACAAATTCAACTCTAAAGAAGCAATAATCAATACAGCTAATAAAAATAGAAAAATGGTAAGGGGGTTACCAAACATCCATTGAAATAAGAAAAATAAGAAAATATGAGTTCCAGAATATGTTTAGTTATCCTTTTATGAATTGCATTAAAAAATGTTTTTATCCGTAATGATAACCTATTTTGTTTTCGTTTTTTAGGTTACAAGTTGCTTAGACATCCTTAAGCACCTTGAGGACCAGTATAAATTTGTGGAGACCAAGAGCAATGCTCTTCACGAGGCTTGCAGTCACCTTATCGGAAAGCAGGAGAAGCTCTCAACCCTGAGTGAAAACGTGGCTAAAGTCTTGACTTATTACACGGAGGCGGATAAGATATCCATGAAGCTTTCCTCGCCCACAGTCAACGTTTTATCCCAACAGTTCATGGACATTCTACTCAAAATTGATTCTTGCTTGACATTCATCAACGAACACGTAAGCTTTGATGTGCGATAGATGTTTCCATAGCATTGCGGATGGAATATTTACCAAAGTATATAGTACTTTATTAGAACACAACTGATTGATCCCGTCGATCATTGCATGTCATACAACAACAACATTTTTTGAAGACTCGAATTTGTTTCAATATGACTATATAATTCTAACACGAACAAAAAATAAGTTATTCGTTCTGCATTTTTTGGAGGGTAATCCAATATGTTTAACATGCAAATCATGAAAAATCCTAGAAGAAAGGTAACTTTTATTTTGGGGTTTGTCTCGGAATGACTTATTTAATTCTAATGCATGTATAATAAGCATGTTTTAATTTTCTTCTTGATACTGGCAAAACGATTAGTATAATGCTTTACCATTTCAACATGTGGTTTAATAAACACACTATTCTATAGATAAGATCTCTAAAATTCGTGGCTCTATTAAATATTTTGTATTAATGAAGTAAATATTTATAAAAATATGTATTTTTAACAATTTATGGATAGTGATTAAATTCAACAAATATCCTAGATAATTTAAGTTATAACTAAGTTGAATAGATTTATGATTACAGTTTCCACAACGATGCAATAATTGAACATACGATAAACAATTTAAATGTATGTCTACGTTCATAAATAAAAATGGCATTAATACAGTGTATGTACTTGGCCAATTTCCTTTATGTATAATCGTATATAATAATAGGTGGAAACATATAAATATATGTTTACAATATTTTATAAAATACTCAATAGTTATAGTTCAACTTTATTTTGAAATTATAAAATATTATTACAACGAAATTGTTTATCTCTCCTTATCCTAGAATGGCTTCCGACAGAATGACGTGTACAAGGTGAAATACCAGGCTTGTCTCTCCCGTGCCTTGAGCATGATCAAGACCTTCTTCTCCAACAGCCTTGAGAAAACAATGGGTTCCATCAACTCTGAGGATGGAAAATCTGAAAAGACATTAACGGTCTTCTATGGGAAATTCCGTGCACTTGCCCCCCGCGTCTCCCCCATTCTGCAGCAAGTAGAGGCCCGGACGTCCAAGGGCTATGTCTCTCAAGGCGTTGGGGCACCCTCACCCTCTGGCAGGCCTACGAGTCCATCCTCTGGGACATCCAAGGCCTCTACTTTGCCTCCCGAAACCGACTCCTCCTACCCTCCATTATGTCCACGCTGACTTATCTCTCGAGCAAGCATGTCAAAGATCACTGTGGCCTCATGAGGGCTGGATACTCCTTCATGCTTCATATCTGTGATGATGAGTACAACCTCTACCACTGCTTCTTTAAAAGCAACTGCTCTCTACTCAAGTAATGTATTTAAATAGTCACACGTCACAGAGAATAGAAAAAGTAACTGAATAATTTTTTTTAAATAAATAAATATATACGAGACTAAAGTAACTATATCAAAAAAGAAACGCAGTATATAAAATTTAAAATAAGTAGCTACCTTCAATTATGTAGACCATTTAATTACGCACACATCACCTTTTCCCACTAAATATGCCCACCTACAATCGCTTTTAAGTTCCATTCACATTATTGGAATAAGAATCCGAATAACTGTTCTCTTAAGTACTCTTCAATAAAGATATCAAGATATTTACTACTTATCTTGATGAGTCAGATAAGTTGGATCTAATAAAAATCAGACGTTGATAAAAACCTCAGAATACATCTTGAAATTTAACTGTCATTAAATTAGGAAGATGTCAAGGGCTATAAATATATAGTTATTACATATGGTGACATTTTTGTATGAAGAGGTCTAAGAAAGAACTATTTAAAACAGTTCAGTTTGCATGCAAGACCTTTCGTAAGACATGAATGTTTTTTGTCTGAATATGTATACATCAATGATTGGCTTTTTTCTGTTCGTACTACATAATGTTAAAAATACCAACGCAATTATTTAAAAACATTGAGTTTTTTTAATATTCCTTGGGACTCAAATATAACCTTTTTAGTTTTAAAGATGTGAGGCTTAATTAAGTGATATAATAGTACCCTCACAAGATCCCCAAATCCTGCGTATTGTATAAATATGCAACAAAAAAATCGAATTTATTCTTTTAGATATGATTTTCTCTGGCAGATTTTAATTAAGAAAAATGATGTGAGATATTCCTTTTTCTGCGTCTTACCTTGCTCTGCTTACTTATTTGTGCCATCTGGGGTTTTCAGGGACTTTTTAGAGAGCTTAAGCCAAGTTCTCTACGATCATCTCCGTCCCCTTATCATTCATCTACAGCACTTGGAGACCTTGAGTGAAATAACTGGGATTCTTCGGTCAGAAATAACAAATGGCTCCAAGACATATGCGCATTTATTTGATTCCTTCCATAAAGTCATGTCACAGCTCCTCCAAGACGTACAAGAGCGGCTCGTCTATCGGGCCTATATTTACATTCAAACGGATATCTCCGGTTACATCCCTGCCAAGGGAGACTTGGCTTATCCAGAGAAGTTGGAAATGATGCGATCCATTGCAGCTTCTCTGAGCTCGAATGATGAAGAAAATCGAAGGCAGAGAAAACTCTCCACGTCATCTGCTGTCTCTTCGGCATCCATGGAGGTTGCTAATATTAATCTAAAAAGTAAGCAAAAGCCAGATAAATATTTTGATTTATTATTACAAGCTTTTGAATTGGATCATTGCTTCAATGAAATCGTTTGAGCAAGGGGGTGGGTTAATGCACAGGCTGTCTGGGTTTTCCAGATATTTTTTAAAGAAAGTTAATTACACTGTAAATGTTTCTGTGATAAGGTATATAAAAACTGATTGGATAGTCTACTACATAGAGTATCGAAGCCTCAAACAACGCAGCATTGAACTAAATAACGCAGTTACTCCTGTATAATTATAAGCTAAGAGACGAAGTGAGTATAGAAAACCAAATTGAGATCGAGATTTCTATTATTTTCTACTGAATAAGATGTGCCATGAAATGAAGGGCCCACAACAATCTTAACAATTTGCCCCTGGGGATACGGAATTAGACCTTTTGTTTTGAGTAAATTGCTAATATTTATCTAAAAAGTAGGTAAATAGGATGTATAGAATCGTATTATATATATATTATATATACAGTTGTCCCTCGCAAAGTCGCCCGGATCCACTACACGACCACCGCGATATATATGAGGGTCGCGATGTTGATATATATTGAAATTTAGAGAGATTTGACATCACCTGGCGTTTAAACCTACCGCCATTTTGCCTTGTTGTCGTACGTGCGTCTGAATACATGTACTCGGCCGAACATTTTTTGGGGGCCGCCATCTTGCTTTTCGAAGATTTACCAGTTTTCAACCTCAAAAATTCTGCCATTGAGTTCATATGGGGACATTTTACCGTGAAAAAAAAAACGGGAGCCAAGCCGTCGTCGCGTAGTAAAAGAACTGCGAGATGTCGAGGGGTGAAGTAGCGAGGGCCGACTGTATATAACAATCTTTTGAAGGATATTTAAAGTTGTCTTTGATGGTGCTTCAATCAAATTTTAATTTTATTAAAAAAAGCTATACTTCCAATTGGAGTATTTTTATCATTCATCTCTCTTTTGCACAAGCTCTTTGATATGTCAAACTCCTTTTATAAATAATATTTATGTCTCTTTTAAATGCAAAAATGGGAATGCTTCTTCTCTATTTTGCTTTATTATTCTAACATGAAGGATTTGTACTTTTAGGTTGATGATCTTTCTATGAAATTATTGTTATTTGTCTTTAAGTTATTACTTCTTTTTTTAAATGTGAATCAAACCTCAATTAGGAGGCTGATCAAATAGAATTTCGGCATTATGTGTTTAACATGGACATATTATTCCGTAAAAAAAACACCAAAAGAAAAAACAAAATATTTCATATAAACAACAGCTATAAATTATATATATTGAGCATATTACATTCATGAGACCTTAACAACAAATGTGTAGGCTTTAATTTCCTCAAAATAATCACATTTTTATAAGATTTTATTTCATTTATTTGTTTGATTGGGTTCGTTATTGAAAAATAATGCTGACATAAATAATATACATCAATCATGTACTTTTTGTGTGTAAAGTTCTGTTGATTCTGTAAGTTTTTCTCTTAACTCTTAACTGTTTGTAAATATCAAATTTAAATAAAAGTTATTATCAAAATAAATAGTACATTCTATTATTATCTAAGAACACAGTGTGCTACATTATGGGTCATGAAACATTAATAAATTTATTATGTTTGACCGATGCGAATGCGTAAAAAACAATCATTCTATGTAAAAGCATCTTTTGATAAGTATGCAGTAGAACATGGCGTTTTTATTCTTCCTTTGACTTCCTTGGTCAGTATGTTCTATATATTGGTTAAAAGTTCTTTTTATTTAGAGGTTATCTTGTAGATCTCCAATTATTACTTTCAAAAATGTGCATAATACATGTATCTATTGGGTATTTTTTCTTTTGTCGGAGATTGTTAATAGGGGTTACGCGTGTTTATTATATATATTTATTACCAGGTTCCCCGGCGGATCTTCATGGGATGTGGTATCCCCACTTCGTCGAACACTTCTCTGTCTCTCCAAGCTATACCGCTGCCTAGAGCGCGGTATATTCCAAGGGATCTCCCAGGAGGCCCTCTCCGCCTGTATCAATTCCATCTCCGAGGCCAGAACTCTCATTAGCCAAACCCCCAACAAATCCCCCCTGGACGGACAACTATTTGAAATAAAGCATCTTCTTATCCTCCGAGAGCAAATTGCACCTTTCCAAGTGGATTTTACGATCAAGGAGCTCTCCTTGGACTTTTCCAACCTCACTTCCAAGGCTGTTAAGCTCCTGAGCAACACAAAGAACTTCCTAGAAATCAGTTCGGAGAATGCTCTTCTCGCCTTTATGCTGGAGGGGGCTACACCGGATGTGAAGGAAACCTGTGTTAACTCTCGGAAAGAGGTGGACAAGAGGCTCAAGGCTGCATGCGTCTCCCTTATCTATCATGTGACGATACTCTCCGTTGGACCCCTCAAAACATTTCTGGATAAGGTATATATTTGTGTTCCATTGGGATTTGTAGCAATCATTTACTTCATATAATAACGCGTCAAAAGATGCATTCAAAATACATAGGAAATATCACAGAATTAATGTAATTTATGACATCAAAATTACATTGTATGAACTATCATACAATTTTTCCTGTGAATGTAAAAATAAAATTAACTAGAGGACTCAGAGAGTGCAAACCTCCGCCGATCCCCACCAAATGAATCACTTGGTCTTTTTGTCATTTGCCAATAGATGTCGCTGTGCTATGCTCTCCTCTTTGAGAGCACAGCACAGCGACATCTATTGGCAGAGTAGGATAACTTGAAATATTTATTAGTATTAAGCTCATTTTGCATCATTCTCAGAGATGCCAAAATTTAATCACTTGTTCCTTTTGGCATTTCCAACAACTCCACTAAGTTTCATCCGAATCTGTTCCGCACTTTTTGAGTTATCCTGTGACAAACAAACCAACGCCAGTGAAAAAAAACCTCCTGCGGTGGAGGTAATAAAATTAGTTTCAACTCATGGTTTTTTATTAGTTGGAAAGGTGGACCTGCTATTTCTTTTAAATTTAAGATATTTTTTAAATGTATGTAGAAAATGTAATAAAGGTAAATTCTTAAAATTAAATAGTTTGGATTCAGCCACTCCATATTCACATAATTGTAATAGTATTATTTCTTTCTTTCTTTTTATCATATATAGGTTGAAGACTTAAGAAGAATAGCGGGGATAGTCATTCTGTTGGGAAGCTGAGGGATCAGCCATGGGCAAGCGCCAAGGATCTTCAGGACAAAGTCTCTATTTGCCAAAAACAAATCAAGCGGCATTTACCTGAGGTTCAAAAGGCCATGCAGCTCTACTTGGCCAACTCAGAGACAGAGTTTATTCTATTCCGTCCCATCAGGGTAATAATTTTTAATGTTAGGAAAAAGCTTCCAAAAAATTACAGTACCAATACATACTAAAAGCGGTAAAAATGCTTGTATATGCTAAAGCGTAAAGTAAAGTAGCGCATGCAAGGAAAAAGTAAACAAAAAATTGTCCAAAATCATGGTTATTTT
Source organism: Caligus rogercresseyi (assembly GCA_013387185.1). Lineage (NCBI taxonomy): Eukaryota > Metazoa > Arthropoda > Copepoda > Siphonostomatoida > Caligidae > Caligus > Caligus rogercresseyi. Next base: position 1,038,738 of record CP045893.1, read on the forward strand.
CTTTAACGTAGATGTCGCTAGTCCATGAAATTACGTCACAATCCTATTTAACACCGGTTTAAAGGGATTAATTTTGATGATTTGAAATATATCAAATCACTACAACATTGTGCGAGATAAAAAAGTCTCCAAATATGAATAATAAAAGGACTTTGCTTTATTTTCAAAGAGCTCTAGCATCAAAGCGCCCCTTACGGACTAAAGAAGAAAATTTTTTTGGCCAATTTCTTTTCGGAAAAAAGGAAGAATTTTATGTTATGCATGCGCTACTTCACTTTAACGCTTTAGTATATGTTAGTATTTGAGTGGAATATTTCTTAATACTTTATAAACAATATTTCTTATCCGAGTAATGCAAATAAAAGCAAATATGGGATAGTGTTAAGATTTCTTATTATTCTTTCCTACATTGACCATTTTGCCCCCATAAGCGTTTCTTTCGTACATCCTTAAATAGATTCTAGGCTCTATAGGCTCATTTATATACCATTTGTATACAAAAAGAATACAATCACATAATATATTTTTTATATTTCCCCTTCATATTTTATAGAACAATATAAGTTCAACGTTTATCAGCTTTTGTCAATTGATCAAGAGTGAGTTCACTCCGGATGAGGTCGTCATCATCGCTTGCCCCACCGAGGAACAAATTTCCATTATCATATCATCTCTTCAACTCCGACCAACTTCTTGCACTCCTGGACCACCGGCAAACAATAAAACGCCCCCTTAACCATGGCATGTGTTCGTTTTTATCAAAGAAGTATAAATATATAGAGCGCCTTCCTGTTTAGAAAAAATAGAAGAAATATGCTGGCAGCTCACATTTTGATGACGTAAGATCAAAATAACATTCTAAAAACAGAGGTCAACAAGCTTTGATCCATGCCTTTCCTAAAAGGTCTGAATTTTTGACTTTTTTACAGTCATATTTTTTTGGGAATGACATCTAAATATGGATTTTTTCACAAATTTATAAGCAAAGGGCAAAAAAAAAAATACTTCCTGGAATTGGAACGAAGGTTTAAAAGTTTCAAACAGACCTCTTTAAAGTTTTTCTCCCTTCTGAATATATGAGTCCGGAAATGACGTCATATTTGATCAATTTTTTTTCAAATAATTTATTTCCGTTATCTCTCATATGATTTTTCCATAAAAAAACAGATGATAAATCGGTATTTTTTTTGCGCCATGTATGTTTTTGCAAATAAAACGATGCTTCAAGCAATTGTTATTATCAATATATTGTTAAAAATATGTTTTTTTACATAGTTTATTTATAATAATATATATTATAAATATAAAAAATGCATATTTTTTTGCGGAAAATAAGAAATATTTTATCCTTTTGGTATGAAAAAACAGCTGTATATTTTTTTGTAAAGCGCTCTATATATTTATTGTGATACGTAATTTTTGTATATTCCCGAATGAGTTTTTTTTTGTTAAGCTGAGCCTATATAAAAAGTTGTAGGAAATATGTAAGACTTTGAGGGAAATAATTTAAATGCTTACTTCTGCCCCTGTTGTTCCTTACATCCTCTTATATAGGCCTAGATTTTATGATTGGTGAGTGAGTAATATTGTTATGTTTTTAACTATTTATTTGGACCTGATAGCTAAGAAATAAATACATTTTATGAGGTTTATGAACTTACGTTTGTTTTATTAGTTATTTAATTCATATTAATATACATTGCTATTGGAGTAAATGTTAATTGAGTAGTATAATATTTAGATGATTTTATAATCCAATGTGAGGATTATCTTTTTAATGCCTTGGTTTATATGATGTCTACATGACTTCACCCTAGGCGTATCATAAGTTATAAAATGTCTTGATATAAACACATGTAATGTCTACTTTAGCGTATCATAAGTCCGGGAGTTCGTAAGAACTCCCTGCATAAGTCATAAGATTCTAATATTCATTATCATTTCTCAATATAACAAAATGACAAAAGCAATTCTCTTAATGCCCTGTTAAAAAGTTCGTCTTAAAGGCTTAATTAAGAGTTTATTAATACTTTAGCTGAATTAAAAATACAATAAATAATATATATTTATATGTTTAACTGAATCTATGCATTGATGGAGCAAATTCGAGATCAAGGTGGAGGTTGCGTTAAAGCTATGTTAAAGTTCCGTAGGATAAAATGCATAACTATATGCAAAAAAATAAACATAACGCGCATTCAAAAGAACTGTTTTCAAAACAGTTGCATGATATTTGCAAGTCCTATTGATTCGAATGTTGTTGGATCTTTCATTCTTAAGGGATTTTAATTGAGGAATTCCTCCCTTTTTTTGGTGAGTACTATTTAATTAAATTCTCGAGAGAAGAAACTGACGTATGGTCCACGTGCTACATTTCATATGTCATATACGCAGAAATATGCGTCGTCTCATATCAAGCCCAATCTTTTACGCTAATGGAAGCCCCCATTTGGGGCATCTTTACTCCATTTTACTCTGCGACGCCCGATCTCGCTACGAGCGGCTCCTGGGTCGGGAGACGCTTTTGTCAACGGGAAGTGACGAGCATGGCTCCAAGGTATTTAAGGCCTCTGGGTCCCTTGGGCCTCAGGCCTACGTGGATGGGGTAAGTGAGGATTTTCGGAGTCTCTGGAATCTGGTTGGAGCTGATGTGGGGCCCTTTGTTCGGACGACGAGTCCCTCACATAGGAAAAAGCGTACAGTCGTTTTGGAGGGCCATATCCCATGAGACGAGAAAGGAATCTTACTCCGGGTGGTATTCCTTGATTGACGAGGCCTTTTACGCGGAGTACCAAGTGGAGGAGGCTCTACGAGGAAAAAATAAAGTCGCCAAAGAAACGCAAAACCCCGTGGAATGGGTGGAAGAAGAAAACTATGTATTTTCACTGGGGAAATACCTGCCGGAGATTAGGAAGTGGCAAGAGACGGCCGTGCATCCTAAGATATTTATGAGGTATGCTAATCAACCATTTCATTAATACTCTCACGAAGACTGAATATTTTGTTACGACTCCTTTTTCTTCTGAAAAATTGTTGAGCTGTCATCTACCTGCAATAAAAAAAACGTGCCTGAATACTCAAATACAAAACGGCATTAGTTTGTTATTTTGTTACGGAAACATTATATAAATACACGTTAAGTTAAAAATTCATCTTCTAGGACCAATGATTATCCTCAACTAAGTATGATGAGAAATCATGGATAATTGGTACATAATATTCAGTTGTTCTATATAAAGTATGTCCACTATACATACTTTATTTTTAGGATCACGAAATCCCTTATTCGGTTAAATTCGCAAAGTATCATAGTTTTATTTTTTAAATGTATAAGAATCGAGTTCAAAAATTATACATGAATGTAGATAAACATGTTTTCTTTTTATGTAATTTAAATAACGGAGAATAATTATAAACAATTTATGTGTCTTTTAACTGCTCTTAGTTTAATGTGACTGTTTAAATTGTTTCGAATAATTATTGTATTTCTTTACTGAATCGATAAGTCTGGGCTAGCATGTCCATTAATGTTTAGTTTTTAACGCAATTACTTTGGATATTCAAAAATGAAAAAAATATACTACTAATTTTTATTTATAAGTTGGTTATATAGACAAATTATGTTTGTTCTTTGCTTTAGAGTATATATAGATAAATCATTCTATTTCTTGCTCAATATACTATTATCTCAGCTTTTGAAAAGGAAATAATAAGTCGGCTTTGGGTAATTTTGATCCAAAGATCATCCAAACCTCTCTTTTATTTTTTCTTAGCTCTTTCTCCAATGAATTCCTTCATAACGAGTCCCTGGTTCTTTCCGTATCACGGCCAGCATCACGCCTTAGCTGGGGTATCCCTGTTCCAAACGATCCTAGTCAAACCATTTACGTTTGGGTTGATGCTCTAGCCAACTACTTGACCGCCCTAGGTTTGATCCTCTCTTATAAAGCAAAACAAATTAATAAATACCTGAATTATTTCAGACTACCCTGAGGCCAATCATAAAGATATCCTGTCCAACACGACACACATTATGGAAGAGACATTCTTAAATTCCACGGCATCTACTGGCCGGCCTTCTTTTGGCAGCTGGGCTAGAATTACCAAAGGAAGTCGTTGTTCATTCCCATTGGACCATCGACAACTTCAAAATGTCCAAGTCCAGGGGAAACGTTCTTCATCCCGTCGACATTATTCGTGATCAGTTCCAAGGCCATTCGGATGCTCTACGGTTTGCCCTGCTCCACGAAGGCATCCTTGAGCATGACAGTAATTACTCCCGATCCAAAATGGTAGAGATAGCGAATGTCAAACTTGGAAACGTCTGGGCAATCTCCTCAGCCGCGTCACAGCCCCTTCCATAAACAAGGCTCAGACATATCCCATGTTTGAGGGCTTTAGTGATATTGACTGGATCCGACACTCCGAAGAGTTGATCGTCGGCCTGGAAGACCTTGCCACGCATGTGACCAAGGATTTTGAAAACTATCAGTTTTCTAAAGGAACACGAAGAATCATAGACAATCTTCGGACCACGAACGCGTTCATTGATGAAGCCAAACCCTGGCAAATGGCAAAGGAGATGACCCAAGACTCCAAGGAGTTGTCACAAGTCATTCACTTGACTCTGGAGTCCCTTAGGATATCTGGCATCTTACTACAACCCATTGTTCCGAGGATTTCGACCATGTCCTTGAACAAACTGGGAATCCCTGAGACTGAGAGACTATATGAAAATGCCAAGAGACCCAGTTGGTCCCTTAAAAACAAGAAACCAAATACTAAAATTCACTCTGATAAAATCAAATACTGCCTAAGTTGACCACTTGAGTCAGACAAATACACACTGTTATTTTTTGATTTTCTTTGTCCTTGTCGTCCTAAGATAAATTAATTGCTTCTCATAGGAGGAGGATGAACGTGGCTGTTCTAAACTTGGAGAGGAATCCACATGAATTCCAAAGGGCTTATCTTCCCCAAAGTCTTCTTATCGATAAAAATATATCTCCAAGATCCTCTGTTCAAATTCGACTCGCAAACAATGAGATGCTTCTTTGTAAGGCCTTTCTCGGAGAAGATTCGAATTTTTATTCAGTTAGTCCCGTTGTGAGGAGCTCGAAGTCTTTTGATGAACTTAGAACTGGGTAAGATTATAATATATATATATATATATATATATATATATATATATATATAGGCTTGTGAGCGTTCAGCTTTTTTTGCGTTCAGCGTTCCGTTCAGCGTTGAAAAAAAAATAGTGTTCCGTTAGCGTTCATCGTTCAAATATTTTAAAAAATAACATTGTGTAATTTTGAATCTATGTAGGGTTTTATTTAAAAAAATGAGCCCGAACCGATTCTCAAATGATATAAATTTGTTGACTGGATCTAACCCTGGGGTCCGCAGAACGTCTATATTCATAACATAAGAGGGTCTATTTTTTAGAAAAGAATTTCCGAAAAAAAAGTTATAACTTTTTTTTTTTAGAAAAGAATCTCCAAAAAAGTGATGACGTTTTTTTTTAGAAAAGAATCTCCGAAAAAAGTGATGACTTTTTTTATAGAAAATAATCTCCAAAAAAAACGTCCAAGAAATGTTTGGATAAATTGAACGATGAACGCAAAACTTTTTTTTTTTTTTGCGTTCAACGTTCGGCGTTCAAATAAAAGTTGCATTCCGTTCATTGAACGTGCGTTCAGCTGAACGCCGTTCAATTTTGCGTTTCATTCACAAGCCTGATTTTATATATATATACATATAAACAGGGGTTTAGCGATAAATCCGGAATCACTTTTAAGGGTCTTTTTTCACCTCTTTCAGTGCCTAATTCAATTAATTTGAACTAGGTTGGAAGAGGCCAGACTCTTTTCTTCCGAATTTTATGAAAAATATATTTAGAAAAAACAATCCCTCATCATGGAACAGAGGAGAAGTGATGCCGTCTTCGAGCTCTTCCAAGCGGGCCACGGTGCCCAAGACATCACCAAGCTCCTCCACTACACCAAGCTCCTCCACTACACCAAGTTCACCGTCTATGACATCATAAAGAGGTTCAAGGCCACCGGGGAGTACAGCAGGAAGGTCCACAACCCAGGAGTGACAGGATCAGGTCTCCCAGGTTCCTGGCTGGGTTGAACAGGTCCATCAAGAACAACCCAGGCACTCCCATGACGAAGTTGGCTGCCGGCAGGGACGTGAGCATCTACACCATCTCCAAGGCCGTCAGGGAGGACCTGGGGTACAAGAGCTTCACCCTCAGGGTGATACATCTCCTCACTGAGAAGCAAAAGGACGCCAGGGTGGCCAGGGGCAAGGACATGCTCAACTTCATCAAGTCTTCTTCCAGCCCTTCCCTGAGATTCTTCTCAGATGAGAAGCTGTTCAACCTGGACCGCACTCACAACAGGCAGAACACCAGGTGGATCTGCAAGGACCCTGAGGACGTGTCCATGGTCTTTAAGTACAAGAACCCGGCTTCAGTCATGGTTCTGGGCGTGATTTCCTCCGACGGCGACGTGATGACCCCCACTTCTTCTCCGTGTGCCTCAAGATCAACCAAGAAGTCTACCTGGAGGTGCTGAGGGACGTGGTGGTGCCCTGGATGTACAAGGTGGCCAAGGGCAGGAGATATACCTTCCAACAGCATTCAGCTCCAGGTCACAAGGCCAAGAGGGTTCAGGCATGGGTGTTGGGGGCTGTGCCACACTTCTGGAAGAGCCAGGAATAGCCCCCAACAGCCCTGATCTGAACCCCACTACCTGTGGGGGAGGACAGAGGAGCAGGTCTGCAAGACCAGCCACAGGAAGCTGGACTCCCTGAGGTCAGCCATCACCACCACCATGGCCAAGTTGGACAAGGAGGAATTCAACAGGTCCGTGAGGATCTTCAGAGGTCGTCTGGACGCTGTCCTTGCGGCTGATGGAGGCCATATTGAGTAGACAAGATGTCTTAAAGTACTTTTCTGTTTTACCACAAAACAGGCATGGAAAATAAAATATTATAAAAAATATTCCACTTTTTCCGATTCTGGATTTGTCGCTAAACCCCTGTATATATATGTAATGGCTTTATTGACTAAAAATACTTTATATATATTTGTATGTAGAAAAGGACTTAGCATTGTCGGTGTAGAGCCTCTCCTGAATCTACAGACTGCCTTTGAGGTGGAACTGAAGCTCATCACTAAAGACATCCATGCTCTCACAAACCCAGGCTCAAACGTGATGGTAAAACAAGTTGGTTATGTTCTTCAAGGAATGCCACTTCTTCCAGGATATTTTGTAAACCTCCAGGATCATTTAATTGGCAAGTATCCCTTCAGTCACTCCAGGGTTATGATTTGATTTATCTGGTTTTTTTTTCAGGAAAATTATATGGGTTGTCTGCTGCTATCATCGAAAGTGTCAATGGTGAACCGATCTGCTTAGAAAAGACTGTATTTATAATAAAGGACGCTTCTTGTATTAAAATTAACTCTATCCAAACAAAACGGCGGTATGAGTACTTGATGGACTCGACAAGTAGAGCCTCAGCCTATCTCGGAGGTTTGTCTGATCAAATGGCGGAATGCAGCAAGATTTTTCATCATCAGAAGAGTGGCCGAAGAAAAGGCATACTTCTTAGTGGACCGTCCGGATCCGGAAAGACAACTTGCATCAAGGAGGTTAGATTGACTTTGTTTATTTTATAATCTTTATCATCGATTAATATGTAATTCAAGGTTCTAGGAATATTTGTATAAAACACTTATTCATAAGGAATTTCTGAGAACGCATTTTTGTATAATGAATTATTGATAATAGGAATTTTGATAAAAACACTTGTATAAAATGCATTTTTAAAGGAATCTAGGAAGCTGGGCCAAAAGTCTGTAGTTTACTTTTAAAATGCATTTTATACAAATGTGCCTTTATCAAACATTCTATTATCAATAATTCCTTATACAAAAATTCCTTATGCATAAGTGTTTTATACAAATATTGCTAGAACCGTAATTCAATACACATTGTAATACTTTCAAAGAATTTTTATTCGTATAAATTTTAAAGATGTTATAAAATATGTTAGCATCACTTTGTTTACTTTGTAGATCTCCCGCGAGAAGAAAGCCCTGTTAATTACCGTTAGTGCAAATGAGTTTTTTGGCTCTAGAGAGGGCGAGAGTGAAGAACGCATTCGAGATATATTTCAAGATGCCAGACTCCATGCGAAAGAGGGACTAACTATCTTATACATTCAGAGCATAGGTATGTATGTAGTCAATGGTTGAAATACAGTATTAAATGTTGTCTGTTTTATAGAGTTACTAAACGATGCCTCGGCAGACAGGAAAGGCACTCAATATCTGAATCGGCGTCTCCTCCAAATAATATCTATCTTGGATGACTTAGCAAGGAATCCCATAAGAAACCTATTCATCGCTGCAAGTGCACATAATAGCATCAACGTTCACAATTCCTTCGCAGACCAGGGCGGCTTGACTGTGAAATTAACTTTGGGTAAAATGAGTCATACTCCAAATCTATCATCATCTTATACCTAAAAAACACGCTTTTTATATTATTTATAGTGTTCCCAAGTTTTCTCAACGCCTCGAAATACTCTCCAATCTGCTTCCATCTAATAACAATGTGGAATGGCTGGCGGGAATGACTCCAGGATTCCTCCCCGCAGATCTGGGACTCTATTTTCCAATGCAAAAATGGAGGCTCTTCAGTAGTAGCAGCCCTTCTGTCATTGGAAGGGATGCTCTCTTAAAAGCCCTCAAGCTTGTTTCGCCCTCAGGGTTCAAAGGGGGGTTGGGACATGTTTCAGGGGAGGGGTACAGCTTGAGCTCCCTCCAAGGTCTAGACACTGTCAAGCTTCAGCTTCAGCGGTGCATTCAATGGCCGCTTCAACACCCGGAGGCCTTTGCGAGGCTTGGGATCAAGTGTCCTCGAGGGCTTCTTCTCTATGGCCCTCCCGGCTGTGGGAAAACGTCTCTGGCTCGTGCTTTACGAGAGCTGAGGGAGGGACCAACGTGTCCTTCTCTCTGTCTCAGGAGCTTCAATATTTTCACCCTTCGTTGGAGACAGTGAGAAGAACGTCGTGGAAGTGTTTAGAAAGCACGACTGGGGGCACCCTGTGTTTTGTTCATCGATGAAATAGGTAATTGTGGAGGCAAAACAACAATGACAACCAATAAATGAAGGGTGACAGTGTTATACGATACAATCGTTGAAATAGGCAGGATGTATCATCAAAATACGCAACAGGAACATTTTCTGAGGTAATGGAAGGTGAAGAAGCACTGATGTCATGTAGGGCTCATGTTCTTAGTGATGATGTCACGGCCTGATGCGCTATTTTTTTATATTACTCACATGTTACAGAAAGGGAGCAACATTATAATAAAATATATTGCTTTACCTATTTTAAGGATTAATATACATATTTCATTAGTAGACTGTGGGTTGCAATCAAACAAACCCAAATCTATGAAAATAAATAGAATTTAAATAAACAAAGTCCCATATAATATATCCTGATAATAAGTTCATTGATAACCGAATGTTACACATACTATCATATATCAATGCAAGTTATGGCAATAATTATACCCATTTAATTTAATACAAAGAACATGATAAACATAACATAGCTTTAATTCATACCAAATTTCAATGAAAAAATAAAAATGAGGTCAAATTTTAAATGAATATTGGCAATGGAGCAAAGCAAATGATATACTTTAAGAATACAGTAAAAATTAATATCCCAATGGATTTTTTTTGGGAATAGTTAGATAGCCTTGCTTTTCGCACTTATTGCTTCATGATTCAAATAAGAGTTATGCTAAAGCCTCTTCAGGCTGAAGCAATTGGGGATTTTTTATCCTTAAGACCTTGAATAGTATAGATGATAAAATAAAAACAGTTGTACGGTTAATATGAAATACGTTTTATCTGATTAATTGTTCATAAATCTTCATCATGTCGCTTTTTATGTTTATGCAATAGGAATTAATTTCACGGTCTTATTATTATTATTATTTTAGATACCTTAGTAAGTAAAAGAGGGGCAAATAGTAAGGGCGACGTTCAAGAGCGAATTTATCCACCCTACTGAATGAAATGGATGGACTGGAAAACTTAATCCAGCCGCTTTCAAATACGAGAGAAGCGGAAGGTGAACTCCATTCTCCTTCTTCGATCAATGTATCTACTCGAAATAAAGTATATGACGCAGCAGAGTTATCGTTGTTGGAGCCACAAACCGACCAGAAGCACTGGATGCTGCCTTGCTTAGACCCGGAAGATTTGATACTGCCATTTATGTTCCACTCCCAGACCTGGATGGACGCCTTGATATTCTTCGTTCAAAAGCTCAAAGATGCCATTAAACTCTGGTAAGAGACATTTAAATACTCAAATAAAGATCTATAGAACTGACTTGAGAATATAGAATTATGAAGGAGAAAAATTTGTGCTTCATCGTAAGCTGAAAAAAAAATAACATCCGCAAAAGATCTCAAGTAAATAAATTGATGCCATTCATTTTGAGACAAATCTTGATTTGCAAAGAATATTTAACTTAATTTAAATGACTCCGATATAAAATAAACTTTTCTACTTAAAAGGCCTTAAAGTTTGAAGCCTCAAGCACAGTCTATCAAGTTGAAGTCACTGAAATATATATAATTATATTAACGAAGAAATAATAGGAAATAAAACTACAGTCCTCCCTTTCGCAAAATGGCAACGGCCCGGATCCACTACACGACCACCACGATATATATGAGGGTCGCAATGTTGATATATATTGAAATTTAGAGAGATTTGACATCAACCGGCGCTTAAACCTACCGCCATTTTGCCTTGTCGTACGTGCGTCTAAATACATGTACGCGGCCGGAACTTTTTTTGGCCGCGATCTTGCTTTTTCGAAGATTGAGTTAATATGGGGACGTTTTGCCGTGAAAAAAAGGGAGCCAAGCCGTCGTCGCGTAGTAAAAGAACTGCGAGATGTCGAGGGGCGAAGTAGCGAGGCCGACATTATGTTACTCTTTCCTGACAGTATGTCGGCAATCAATAGCTTGGACTTGTGACTTCTTAAGTGCCGAAATCATGTTTCTAAAGATACCATCAATAACTTTAATTACACTATCGTGGTAGGGTGGACCTGATAGCACAACGATAGTACTGGAAATGAAGATGTGAACGTGTTAGCAAATGGTGGTGCCCTGAGATGCTCTTATTGATGCGCCACGTAAAAACTCCTAGAGAGAATATCTAATGGGATGGCAATATATGAAGGGTCGTAGCCACATAAAAAATCATCACAGAGCCCAATGATGGCAATTTTTATATTTCAAGCGACATTAAATTTCAATAATTGTCGGATTGCTGAGCGATCAAATAGCCCTAAATTTCATTTTGTTTCAAGATAAGGAAGGTGAGAGCCCGATCTGCTGGCTTTGCAACATTGACGAGGAATCACCATACCACTTCATCCATGATTGTTCACGTACAAGAAGGAAGATGAGACAACTCGAAGAAAAAGATTTCCCTGGAGGATTATATTAAAAAAACCTTTCAATTTGCATTAACTTATAGCATAGTTTTTATTAAAAAAGACAACAGCTGAATGAGTTCCGGTGAGATAGTTTGCAATACAAGGAGTTTATATGAGAGTAAATAATTTGGTGATCCCACGAATGTTTTGTGACACCTTATTATGAATCGCTGTCTTAGATCATATAAATTAACATGTTTATTCTATATACATTTTTTGTTCGTCCTCAGATGTTGACCTGGAGGAATAGCAAGAAGAACCGAGTACTTAAGTGGAGCAGACTTAGAAGCACTTTGTCGAGAAGCTGCCTTTGAAGCACTGACTGCTCAGGGACTGGATAACTGCAAATGATTGAAATGACACATTTTAGAAAGGCACTGGACTCCATTCGACCCTCCATATCCAATGAAATGCTCAAAAAATATGAAGAACTTAACGAGGAACTTCAATTTCATAAGCTCTTGGTGACAAATAAAGTCTTTCGAACGAAGGATTGAAAGCTCATTGTTTCATTATTTCCGAAGAATCAAGTATTTCGTGGAAGGAGATAAAAGGCCAAGGCCTAATGAAATAAACATCGCTAATTTGTATTTTCTTGTACAAATGTTTGTGTTAAAAAAAATATACTTGAAAATAATACATGAACTTTATGAAATATATATTCACATGGCATAAAGATGGAACATCTTCATCTTTAAATAAAAATTAATTAAAATATACTGGAAATGATGACTTCCTCCTCTCAGAGTGTACGGGCTGATTATGTATAAAAATATATTAAATAAAAAAAGATTGACGGCAAAAATCGAGCGAAGTGTTCTTTATATTATAATATAGCGATAATAATCTCAGGTGTTGGAAAAAAGTAGTTCTATCAAATCAGCAATAACTATATTTTTAAAGTTAGTTAGACGATTATCTTTGTTTTTTCGACTAATAGTCTAACGATGGTCCGTTTATTGACAAAGCTGAATAAATAAAAGAAACATTCATTATTTCTTGAGTGTGAAGAGTTGCTATATTTAATTACCTCCGCCGAAGGAGGTATTGTTTTCACTGGCGTTGGTTGGTTTATTAGTTAGTTTGTTTGTCAGCAGGATAACTCAAAAAGTGCGGAACGGATTTGAATGAAACTTTGTGGAGTTGTTGGAAATGCCAAAAGGAACAAGTGATTAAATTTGGCATCTCTGAGTGCTTCTTTAAGATGCAAAATGAGCTAAATACTAATAAATATTTCAAGTTAGCCTACTCTGCCAATAGATGTCGCTGTGCTGTGCTCTCCTCTTTGATGACGTCAGTTTCTTTTCTTTCCATGTACCTCTAGAGTGTAAACAATGATTAGAGATAGAAAATCGAGGGATATTTGGGCGTGTGAAAGGGAGAATGTTGAATGGTACAATTGAGTTCAGCTCTTGTGGGTGGGGCGGAGGTTTTGCACTCTCTGAGTCCTCTAGCTAATAATAATATTAATATGTGATATTGAAGCAGTTCATTCTAGGATTCGCAAATGAAGATATTGAGGTAAGCTTATGAGAAGAAACAAAAAGTATTTCTAAGGATGTATTTTCTTTCTCATACTTTTGTTTACTCCACAACAGCCGGGAGTTCAGTTTCATTGCAATATGTCTATAGTTTTATTTCCCTCTCATTTTGGTTGGACAATCACGTTGCAAAAAATGTTACCTTTTTCCTAACCCTAGATTTCGACAATATTCACTGTGAACAATAAATCAATTTCCCCAAAAAGACGTGGTTAAATATTTAGAACTAAATTACTGGGAGTAAGGGAAACAAAGTTGTTTTAATCAGAGAAGAATGAGTGAAATGGGGCCCAGGCGACAGCTTGCAATTAATTTTGAAACTAGAAAAAGTACCTATTAGAGTAGCATAGCTTAATATTTAGCTCAGTGCCTTAGAGTAGTAGAGTCGAGACGAAAAGACTGATGAGTCATAACATAAGCCGACAAAAACCATAAAACAAATTTATATCATAAATTAATAGTGTTTGGGATTTAATAGCAAATTTAATGTTATGTGTATAAATTAAAAGGGATATATTTAATGTCTACGCCTACAAAAGATAAGCCAGCACACGGAATTGATTATTTTTGTTCCGACACTCAAATATCCATTCATAATTCACTTGATTTTGCCCATTTAAA
>CP045893.1:1052552-1065567 GCA_013387185.1 Caligus rogercresseyi
GGGCGGGGGGGTCGTGTATCGAACTCTCTAAAGTGAGACAGCGCGACATATTAGTAGTAGCTTTCATAAAGGCTTTTTTAAGTAGTAGTAGCGGGAACTACTGATACTAGTACATTTATCTGATTGCTAGTATGCTAATTATATAGACACATTAAGGAAGACAAGTAAGTTAGAGAACGCACTTTTTTGTTTCGATGTGACGAGGAAAAAATAAAAATAAACACTAATTTCGTTAGTTTACTCGCCCTGCAAGTTGCATGTATCAAGCAAGAATATATCATTATCTGTAATGCAGGGGATAGCTTAGTATAAAAGGTTGTAGTAGTGTGATAGTTTGATTAGCCCTCCCAACATATATTTTTTTTTTGGTTATCAGCATATTCTAGAGGGTAGGGTGGCGACGGCATGGAATTAAATCAAGAGAGCAGCATGAATGTTTCTTACTTTAGTTGTGTGGTGTATAGGGCATTAGAGAAGAGAAACCAAAAAATAAATGTAATAAGTGTCTTCTCTCTGAAGGGTAGTCGTAGTATTAAAAGATGAGCATCAACCTATAGATATACACTAGTAGTTATAAAAATTTCCTTTCAAAAGTCTCACAACTCGGTTCAACAATTATTTAAGTATACAAAAACATACGCGAAATTAATCGAGGAGAGAAACTACTCCCATTATAAGAGACTTGTTGCTTGTTGTAAAAACAAAAATAACACAATGCGGCCGGGATTCCCCGCAGCACGCACTAATACTGACTTCTCGAATTAATATTATTAACATTATTTTTATTAATATATTCATATCTTATGTACTTACAGACTGCGTGTGAGTCTATAAGAAGAAGAAGCTGGGCAGCAGCATATTGTGATTTAACCACAGCCTATAATGATAGAGTGTAATGATGATTGCATAGAGATGAAAAGGGTAGAGTAGTGAGATGAAGTAACAAGAGGGTTCCTATTTCTTTCTCATCCCATTTTGTATGTCATGGTTGAGATCGAAGGAGAAGGTAGAGGAAGGAAAAAATAAAGATGATACAGTGAGTTCAGTCCAACGGACGCGCCAACAAACTAAGTATAGCAGTTAGCAGCAGTATTAGTATTAGTAGTTATATCACAGTCATGAGGTAGTTTCTCAAAATATAATAAACAAGATCAGTAAAGGTCATTATCGTACATAAATGTAATAACAACAGTAAAAACCGCATATGTTATGAGGGCCATCGTGAGACTTTGAGGACCACCAGATGTTTTTGGTTGGTAATGGTAGTCATCGCCGTAGTCTTCAAAAACTAATATATATTCTTTAGAGTAAATGCATTTCTTTCTTTACAAAATAGTTTTCACAAATTCTAATTTTCA
This sequence comes from Caligus rogercresseyi, assembly GCA_013387185.1. Taxonomy (NCBI): domain Eukaryota; kingdom Metazoa; phylum Arthropoda; class Copepoda; order Siphonostomatoida; family Caligidae; genus Caligus; species Caligus rogercresseyi. The sequence continues at coordinate 1,053,911 of CP045893.1, forward strand.
TTTTTTCCTTCTGCAGTAATAATGGTCGGCCTTCTTCTAACTTATTTCTTCTTCTAACCAATTAGAGATGACTTAATTTTAGAGACATACTATTGTTTAACAAGGAATCCAAGTTTTTTTTTTTGCTTATCTTTTTATTCAGAAGGATGAGGGGGGTTTGCTCCAGGTGGTTGTTTTAGGGAGGTTTTTTAAGCTTGATGATGAAAGTCTTGTCTTGTGGTTCAAGAACTAAAAGAAAGAAGTATTTTTCTAATAAATGGGAGGCCGCCTTGAGTGTTGTAAAAGTGGTGGTAACAAATGGGAAGAAATAAATAGAAATGATACTCTTGAGAGCTGATTGAAGCTTTGATTGGTCGTCATCATCATCAATGAGGAACGACGTGTCTTTTTGTATCCTCAAAACACGAGGAGGATTCCACTGACGGATTTCTTGGAATGGATGAATTTGTTAATCACTTAGTATGTCGAACGGGGAAATACGTGCACGGAAAAACGTCCTAAATGTTCATAAGTAATTTATAACGCGACGGAAAGGAGAGCAAACTGAAAGAAAATAGCAAAAAATAAGTTCGGCTTAAAAGTGATAGATTTATAGGCAAAGTTAGTCATACTTGAAATGATGTAAAAATAACAATACAATACTCGTTACCCAATATCTAGTCATTCGATTATCAAGGTGCTGGTGTTGATCATTACATTTGCAACTCATGGGGGGATATTGAAAAGATATGACTCGTTACAATATTCTTCAGATTGACGACGAAAGGCCCAGATATATACACACACATACTTTACAGGGTGACGACGACAATTATGTATTGGGGCAGAATTTAATATAATTATATAATTTAACCCTCACTTTCAAATGTGAAATAGGACTTTCTATACATATTTCATTTCATTTATTCCCTCCTTGTACTCAAGATGGGGGAGAAACATGAAGCCGCCATCGTAAATCTCTACACCAAAAGGGACAAAGATCCAAGGCAACTGTTGTTGAAGTCTGACGATGATGCATTTAGCAAGGTAATCATCAAGGTTACGAAGAAATTACTTGCATTTATTCAATATAATACCATGAATTAAGTTAAAAATATTAGCATCTCGATAGAAAATAAGTAAATGGGAGTTGAATGCTGCTTTCATTTATATGTTAAAAAACAAGATACAAGTAGTTGGGGGAATTGTTAATTAAATGAAGAACTGAACAGTTTCCGTCAGTGTCTACAATGAAGTTAGAGTAAATACTTACACATCAGACGAGGAAAAGAAGTTGGGATTTTGTTTTAGTTTCCGAACCAGTCTGTGGTTGTGGATCCGCCGTAGCTTCCTCCATATCCGCTGCTGCTTCCTGGTGGTGGTCCGGACCAGTGTCCTCCTCCTCCGTTGGAACGGTCGCCTCTGTCGTTGTAGCGGTTGTTTCTGTTACCTCCACCGCTCCTGTTTTCGAGTCGGTAGTCCCGAGAGCCGAAGCTGGATCCGCCCCTTCCTCGTTGGCCTCCCTTGCGGAAGTGTCCGCCGCCACCGCCGAAGCTCTTCATCTCCATGCCCATGCTCTCAAGCCAGTTTGGACACTCCTGATTGGACTCCACGATGAGCTCAACAAGTTCCTTCGTTAAGTTACGGTTGCGGTCGTTGAAGAAGGAGGTGGCCAGGCCGAGGTTACCCATGCGGCCCGTACGACCGATACGGTGCACATACTCCTCAACGTCAGAGGGAAGGTCAAAGTTGATGACGTGCTTCACGTTGGGGATGTCCAATCCGCGAGCAGCAACCTTGATGATGTAAAAAGGAGATATTAAGCTATGAAGCAGCCGTGTTGCTAAGTTGCTATTGTTCTTATTTGAGAGTTGTGATAAATTGATGTCCTACTTATTATGTGTGTGCCGTTAATAGGAAAGAACGAGAATTGAGACATTTGGAAAATAATAGTTGGCTTTTTTTAAATGACTCGTCAATCACAAAATCATGGACGTGTCATTTCTTCCGAGATTCTATCAGTCCTCCCTAAGTTGTTGCAACATAAAGAATGCTCCTGATTCTGAATGACTTATCAAAGAAAAAGAGGAAGCAAAGTGAAACTCCTATCAAACTATCATATTACTAGTATCTATTTTTATCATTCATGAACTCAGTATTCACTTTTGTGAAGGGGCCCTCCTTAGCAAGAGTACAAATGCCTCACACATGTCCATTAATTATAATGTGACTTAGTATGTATTTACTGATTTATTCAATAATTAAAACTTTATTTTATATATACTAATAAAAAACCAAAGCCTGCCGCCATTGAGTAATGCGGTGGAGCGAATGTATTTTTAGATGATACTCACAGCAGTGGCCACAAGAATGGGTGCTCTTCCACATCTGAATCTTTTCAAAGCGTCCTCTCGCTCCTTTTGGGTCCTGTCTCCGTGGATGGAGGTGACTGGAATCCTTCTCTGTAGAGGTAGTCGTCCAGCTGATCCGCCCCCTTCCGTGTCTCTACAAAACTAGGGTGAGGCTGGAGTCCTCATTCCCAGATTTCCCCGTGTTGAGCCCAGCGGCGTCCAGTAGATCTAGGAGGAAGGACCTCTTGTCCTTCTCCTCTACCCAGACGATCTTCTGAGTAATGTTTTGTGAGGTTGAGCCCACGCGGCCAACAGCCAAGAAGATGTAGTTGGCCAGGAAGTCCCGTGCGAGCATTTGGATCTCCTTGGGGAATGTGGCGCTGAACATGAGGGTCTGTCGCTCTCCCGTGGGGGGCATGTTGTCGTTCTCCACAATCTTGCGGATCTGGGGCTCGAAGCCCATGTCTAACATGCGGTCAGCCTCGTCCAGGACAAGGTACTTGCACTGCTCCAGGGAGATCTTCCCTCGCTCTAGCATGTCCACGAGACGCCCGGGAGTGGCAACCAGGAGATGGCAGCCGCGGTCCAACTCGTTCATTTGCTCAAAAACGTTGGCCCCTCCATAGACCACGCAGGGACGAACGTGGGAGCGGTAGGCAAACTTCTTGGACTCGTCAAAGATCTAGGAAAAGAAAAAAATGAATGACCATCAATAAAGAAACAATTTATTTATGAAGCATTCCAATGAAGCTTAAATATATGTATCGCAACAGTATTGATTGCGAAATTTGATGTTATCAATGCTACCTCAATGCTTCCAATTAATAAGAAGTTGCTTGCAGTAGTCAGTATTGAGTTATATTCTAAGCATTTCAAACTATCATTTATTTGTAATAGATAATGGCATGCTGCATATTTCTATAAGCACTTGTGAATTTAAATTGCCTGGAATCACCTTGAAAGGTAAGTTTTCAATTTTACATAAGCTTAATGATGGAATGTTTGCATCTCAATCAATCCGTTTCCTATTCCCACATATGAAATGCTATCATTATTTTTGAACGATCCCAACGCATTATATTTACCTGAGTGGCCAACTCGCGAGTGGGCGCGAGAATGAGAGCCATGGGGAACTTGACCCTCTTGTTCCTTGAGTAGGCGGGCGGTTGGGGGGGTCCCCCGTCAAAGATGTTGTTGAGAATGGGTACAAGGAAGGCAGCAGTTTTCCCAGAGCCAGTTTGGGCACAGGCCATGAGATCCCGTCCATTGGTGATGGCGGGGATGGCGTGCTTCTGAACCGGTGTGGGCTTGGAGTAATTGGCCAACTTGATGTTGTTCGCCATGACTTCGCACATGTTTATGTCTAGGAACTAAGAAAAAAGGAGGGAGAAAATGAGTGACTGTGAAAAAAAGGGCGTTGATTTGATACTAAAGCCCAACAAAATGTAGGCCATTCGTATCCACGACATATCATATTCGTAAAAATTCACCCACTAAGGGCCCAGTGCCGAATAAAAAGCCTAAGAGAACTACATCATTTAATTCAAAATCCTTTTCCTAGTTGGATTGATTTTTGGCCCAGAAGTGGCTCTTTTAATAAAGTCAAAGTATCCCATAGTATAGAGATTATGGGTGTCTTCCCTCTTTCGTGATGTGTCTCAATTCATTCTTACATCATTGATTCCACTGGGTACGTTATCTCCCGTGGCTTCCACTGGAATATCCTCGTATCGCTCAAAGTTAATCCCAGAGGGTCCTTGTCCTTGTGCTTCGCCAAAGAGTTGGATTTCCGTTTCCTCGTCCCGCTGTAGGGGTCGTCTCCATTCCTCCATGGTGACTGGCTCACTGCTGCCCCAGTTGTTGTGTCGGCCTCCTCCGCCGCCGCCGCGGTAGTTGGAGGAAGGCTCCTGCCAGCGGCCATTGTTGAAGTCGCGTCCTCCACCGCCGCCGCCACCGCCGCCCAGCGGTTCCCACCCTCACGGCGGTCACGATAGCCGCCTCGAGAATATGATCGATCATCTCCACCCCAGCGGTTGTTGTTTCCTCCTGCTTGTGGAGGCGGGGGGCCCTGGTGAGGACCGCCGCCACCGCCGTTGTTGTTGGGGTATCGGGGACGACGAGAGTCGTCAAGGAACTCGGGCTCTTCGCCACGGATGCCTTCCTTGTTGCGAAGATGAGGGGGCACGTAGCGACTCAGGGACTCACCAGGGTTCACGCCCGGCTTGCCGCCACCCACGCCATGAACAGCCTCCTGGGAACAGGGAAGCGGAACATTAGCACAATATAGAATATTCATCATAATAAAAAGGGGAGGAGGAATAAGGAATCAATCGCTCGCCTATGAGACGATGAGACAATGAGGGGACAGACTTACGTGCTGCTCTAGACGTACTCCATTTTGAGGTCCTGCATGACTCATAATCTAAATGTACACTCGACTGGGATGAGATCGGAAAGCAAGGATATTCACGGATACCAAAAGAGAGAGAGAGAGGGAGAATAGGGAAGTATGGATGCAAGTGAAAGATGAATCGGATTCAAAGAATGAAGCAAATTGATCAATGGAATGCAATTGTTGTCCGTCGTAGTTGAAGAAGGTGTCGTGTTGCTAGACTTTCGGTCGAACTGATCTTCCAATTGGAACGAAATGAACTAACAAACGGGTAAAACGCCTCGTGCAACTCAGCCCAAAATGGATGAAGAAGAGAGAGAGAGAGAGAGAGAGACAGAAGCAGCCAATATAAAGAGAGAGAACAAAGGGGAAAGAGACAGAGAGAGAGAGAGAGAAAGTGATGACGCTTGAAGCACCGGAATCCTTTGTTAGGAAGACAAGCTCGCTCGCCCGCCTCCTTCCTTTCTTTTCTCTCTTTTTATGGCAGATTGGGCTGAGGCATTCTGGTGGTGGTCAACGGTTCAACTGGACCCAACACACTTAAAGGAAGAAGAAGCAAAAGGAAGCAATAAAGGGGGAAGTGAATAATGGCCAGCTTGGCCACTTAAAGAAAAATGGAATTCCATCATCGTCACGGTGAAGGACGGAAAAAGTACCTTTTCGGCAGACGGAGTAGGCCTGCTACTATTTAAAGAGAGTCATGAACTCCTTCCTTAGGGCAGTGCACTCTGCCGATCGTATTTGATCAAAAATATATGGAATTAGAATATGAATTTCATGAGAATTTGATTACGATTCCTTGTGTGCGCAGGAAACCCTTTGTGATGCCTCACACTTCAAAAGGGATATTTTTCGTGAGAACATTCGAGAGTCCATTTCTCAGAGTGACGCAAGGGAATTCCATCTATTTAAGGAAGGAATCATGGCGTCCTCCCGAAAGTGGGGGTGGGGGAAGTCCCAATGAGGAAGAAGGCTTGAGATGTACACTAAGAAAGAAGTATATTTATTTGTCAAAAGGTTGTCAGTAAAAATTCAATTAAAAAGGGGGGGGGGGCGGTACAAAGATGAAGGAGTGATTCATAGGAATAAATAGGTTTCATATTAATTATAGATATATAGAGCTATATTTTCGTGGTTTATGTTTGAGGATGCGATATTAAAAATATATATAAGATGATGTAAATAGTATGTGGATTATAAATAGATGCAAAAAAAGAGAGGGTGTCAGCAGCATCATTTACAGCAGCCGGATCTTTTCTGCGTGGACTTTGTTCCGGGTCGTGACTTTCCTCCGATTTTGATCCCTCCCGGGGGTCCTAAGCCGCCGTTTCCCCCGTTTCCATATGCTCCCGAGGCTGATTCTGAGAGAGCAGCCTCCTTCTTGGATCGCAGTACGAGTTCCGTGAGCGATCTGAACATTTCCTCAACGTTGATGTTGTCCTTGGCGCTCGTTTCAAATAGTTGTATTCCCATGGCGGCGCTGAATCTTGAGGCGTCTTCCGTGAGGACGACTTTCTTGCTGGGGTCGCCATCGTTCTTGTTCCCCACGAGAACGCGTGAGACGCCTTCAGAGGAGCAGTTGGCCTCGATCTCATGGAGCCAGCGCTTGACGTTGGCAAAGGACTCTCCGTCCGAGACGTCGTAGACCACGAGGACGCCGTGCGTGCCCCGGTAGTACGTGGCCGTGATGGTCCGGAAGCGCTCCTGCCCTGCAGTGTCCCAAATCTGAAGCTTGACCCGCTCCCCCTTGAGCTCCAAGGTGCGGATCTTGAAGTCCACGCCGATGGTCGTGATGTAGTTCCCGCTGAAGGAGTTGTCCGCGAAGCGGAGAAGCAGAGAGCTCTTTCCCACACCCGAATCACCGATGATCAGCAGCTTGAACAAGTGGTCATAGTCTTTGCCCCGGACATACTACTACTAATCCAACACCGGTACACCTCCTCTTACTCCTCGTATGAGGAATATCAATCATCAGGGACGACAAATATCTTGATGGATCCCAGAATGGGAGGAACATACACAGGACACACACACACACACACAGAAGCACAAAGAGACGCACAACCCTACAGAGTCCACACTCGGGGAGGAGTCCCTTAACAACAAAAGAGAGAACATAAAAGAATCAGAGAGAGATAAATATATAGAGAGCTGATTCCCCAATTGCAGAGAAACAGTGTTCTGTTGTTTCTGTGTGTTCAAAATAACAAAGAAATTGATACGACGTCAAGGTAAGCTGATCATAGAAAATAGATTATATCTATGATGATCAGCTTACGATGACGTAGTATAAATTACTTTGTTTATAGTGGACACACAGAATACAGCTGAACGATGTTTCTCTGCTATTGAAGGGAATCAGCTCTCTATATCTTTATATCTCTATGAAAAGAATTCACACGACAGCTAACTGCCACCTTCTTGTCCACTGCTTACGAAGGAAAGGACAAATCAGATAATACAAGAGGAGTAAAAAAACAAGTTCAGTCATTGACGTCAATGGCGTAAAATGAGATATGCATAGATTGTGAACAAACTGTGTCAGTGGATGGTGCATAGGAAAAAACGAATACATTCATGGTGTATTAATTGTAACGAACTTCATCTATGGAACGTTAAAGCTATGCTAAGGGCTCTTTTTTGCGTCTTTTAACAATTACAAATTGAAAGCCGATGACGTCATGAGACGTACTTATGTGCCACTACTCCATAAGCTTCGGGAATTGGGATTTGCTTACAAGTGTGCGGTTTCAAAACATTAAAAATATAGAGAGCTGATTCCCTTCAATAGCAGAGAAACAGCGTTCTGTTGTTTTCTGTGTGTCAAAATAAACAAAGTAATTTGATCTACGTCATCGTAAGCTGAGCATAGAGATAGATTATATCTCTATGATCAGTTTATGATGACGTAGATCAAATTTCTTTGTTTATATTGGACACACAGAAACAACAGAAAACTGTTTTTCTGCTATTGAAGGGAATCAGCTCTCTATATCTTTATATCTCTTTGGTTCAAAAGAAGAAACAAAAATGTATCGAACAAGTCCATGGGACTAGAGACAAATAAGTATGATGCGTGACGTTAGCAGTTTTCAAACTATGGAAATAAGAAGCTCAAATAGATCCCTTATAGGGATTTCTTAACCATGGTACTGTCCAATGCTAAATTTCATTTTGTTCATTATGGTTTGTCTATATAAAATGATGATCTCGGACTTAACTACATTTAGAGAAAAAGTAATAGTTTTGTCAATGACGTCATATGTATTATTAATTTTGATTTCTACTCCTCGTATCTTGATAGGCTCTCCTTGTTAATCTACTGGTAAGTTGATTCTACAAGCAATGCCGTTGATTTGTTTTTTCACCATGCACACATTATAATCATTTAAAATCAAAAATATAACCGCAATTCTTCGCAAGTCTTCTCATAGAAAACTAATAAAAAAACTGAAGAACAACTATATCTAAAACAGAGACGTCTTTATTGGTGCATTTTGACAGGCGAATGATTAAAAATAGTGCAAATAATCAGCTGTCCTCAAAGGGAACATTAGTTGTATTGCCGTACATATAAAGTCATCCTTCAGGTATGCTTCAGAATGTCGATTTAAGCCTTGCTAACTAAAAGAGCTGAGCCTTCCGATTGATATTCAGTAGATTAGTACTGTCAGCGATTGATTTGTGCTGCTATGCATACCGATAATTTTTGTATTTTGATTCAACTACTGAATGCATAGATCCCAAAAATAGGAACGTCTAAACGAAAAACACAAAAATAGCGTGCAATTTATTTATACTGTAATGAGTACCGAAATATATTTTTTGTTTCATGCATGAAACTAAATTTCCAAAGGAATGACCCAATCGAATAAGCATCTTGGTGAGTGACATCGAAACCCTACATCGATAAATTTGGGTTCCAAAGTCACTCTTGCAGTGAGTAAATAACTGTCTTTATTGACTTTTCTTCGTAACAGGACTAGCACCCCCCGACAATCACCCCCCCCCCCCCGAGACACCCCACCCCCCTTTACATATTATTATTATTTTTATCTCTTAAAGTCCACTTATGAAGTTAACTATGTTTTCCAGCTATTAACAAGGTGACGTCACTGGTGAACCACTTTCTTGATCTCTTTTTCCGCTGCTTGCGAAACTAATGGGGACTAAGTTATCTTTAAAAACCACAGGAACACGTTTTCGGGTGTGAAAAAATGAATATAATAGTTTGATAATAAAATTTATATGTCGACTTATTTGAGTGGATGAGCTTTTGATTTTCAATAGTCACTTTCTCCAATGATCATAGTCTTCGAGTTAGGACAAGTGGTTCCTTAGAAAATAGATTAGGACCTATATGAGATAAATAAGATATCTTGAGTTGATAGGTTACAAACTGTATGATTGTCTAGTTTTACATAAATAGCCCAGATATAAGGTCTAAGACACGAAATTTGCAAATTTATCCACGTTTAATTTATACAAATTCCAATTCTAAAGAACTGGGACTGCGTACTAACCAGTGACGTCATTTATGTTAATAACTAGAAAACATAGTTAACTTCATAAGTGGACTTATGAGATAAGAATATACTAACGGGGGGTGTAAGTCCAGGGGGTGATTGTCCGGGGGGTGCTAGTCCGGGGGGTGATTGCCCTAGAATCACTTTCTTATCACCAGACTCTCGGGTCTCGATAGCCATATACTAGATTATTGGGTGTTTAAAACTAACCGTCAACTATTACATATGATGTTTTGAAATGGCCGATGACAATACGGTCTATAAAGAAATGGCCCAAGATAGGCAGTTGTATTCCACCAAGTCTTGCCTACCCCTGCATTTGACCATTTTATTCCTTGAGTCATTATTTTACTTTTTTTTCTATCTTGGGTCATTTTATCCTTTCCTACGCCAAAGACTGTAGTTTTTTTTGCCTCCAGTTGCAACCATTTTTTCGAAATTATTTTTTGTCATCCAACAACAACTTTTAAAAAATCTTTGAGACTCCAGTTATTCTTATATAAATTGGCGAAAGAACACATCAATCTAATATATTAAATACATATCCAGCTTTGTTGATCGGAGTTTTTTTCTGATCGGCGATCTATAGCGATATTTGATCGCTGATCGGAGTATCGTCAAAAGGTCCTGATCTTTATATCTTTTAATCGTAAGAAAATCACTAAAAATAGCGATCCGATCAATTTGTATAAAATAACTATTTAAAAAAATGTTTGTAATAAGGATGTTTGATAAGCCCTACAGTTCTTAAAAACTTAACTAGCTGTCACATGGACCAAAATCCATTCCAACAACTAATATTTGTTTAGAAAACACAAAATACAGACTAATACTAATGAAAAAGCCAGTGTGTGCTATCCTGATATATTTTTTGTCCTAAATATACAGACAGACAACTATGTAGAAGTCATTGTTTTGGAGCTCATAGGCTATGGGAAACATTTATTCTGGCATCTCCTGTCTTAAAATATGAGCAGACATATGCCAATTGTGGAGCCAGAGTGTTGGAGCTCATAGGCTATGAGAAACAATCATTCTGATATTTTTGTCTTAAAATATACAGACAGGCGCCTATGGAGAAGTCTTATTTGGAGCTCATAGCTATGGGAAACACCATTCCATTGCCATATAAAGATGAATGCTTATAAAGGTTTGACTATATCTATATTTAAATTTTTACTTAGAATTAGTGTTACATGTAATTTTTTTGTTGATCGCAATTAAATTGATCGGATCGCTGATCGGAAAAATCCTGATCGCTATATCGCAAAGATTTATGATCGCTATTTTTGATCGATCGCTATTTTTTCCTGATCGCTCACAAGCCTGAACATATCAAATACATTTCATAGCCACATTACATTGGGCCTAAACATTGAATATTTAAAAGCCTCAAGAATACAAGTGATGAAAATAATACACACATATGGGAAAAATACTAAAACTATCCCATTTTCTATACAATTATTATGTTATCAATTTTTGACATTGTAGGGATATCTTAAACTTTTGTTCCTATGATACCCACCAAGGTACAATTAGTTTCATTAGCATCAGAGTAATCCTATTAATGATCATGCAATATATACGATTGGCTTATAACTATAGATGTAGTTTTATGAACACATTTTTTATTATTAATAATACTAACTTCTTACAATCCTAGCATCAACACAGGCCTTGACGCAGGTGAGTCCGTTGTATTCGGTTTCGTTTTTTAACAGTTGAAGGGTCCGTTATCTGTAGAATAAACTCTTTAGTCTGTTGTGCCAGTCCTAATACCGGTTAACAATCGTCGTTCCAGCTTTGATATTTTGAATATAAAAGTATTATATTTAGTAATGAAGATTGATTCTCATCTAGAGATATTAATCAGGCTTGTGAACGGAACGCAAAATTGAACGGCGTAGCTGAACGCACGTTCAATGAACAGAACGCTGAACTGAACTTCGCACTTTTTTTTTAACGTCTGAAATGTTTGAACGCAAAAAACGAGTTTTGCGTTCTGAGTGTTCAATTTATTCCAAACATTTCTTGGCTTTTTTCCGGAAAAAACTTCATCACATATTTTTGAAATTTCGTTTAAAAAAAAGGTCCTCACCTACGCATTCCTTTTTTTGAACGTCAACGTCATAATTTAAATTACAACCATGTGTACGGGAGTTTACTGTATGAAAAGTAAGATGTGGTGAAGCAAACGTATTTAAAAAAGAACTGTAAAACAGCAACATGAGTACCCTAAATTTCTTTTTCCTTCTTGGAAATACTATAAAGAACCTAAGTAGTAGCCAGTTATTTAAAAAATGGTATTGGGGCGTACGTACTTACGATTCATTTATTGGCTCTAACTCATTTTTGACGAAAATTTGCAAAATATACAATAGTCATAAATTGATCATAGCTAACTTT